>VDFB02107693.1:0-42488 GCA_007258455.2 Sequoia sempervirens | reverse complement strand
GAATGAGATATGATTGCTAGAGCTTCTTTCCTAGTGCTTCGACTATTATGCACATGTGCTCTAATTTGTATGTTTAAGTGAACAGGTACTAGGCTACGTCTCTACCTAAATTAGCAGGTCTGAGCGTGCCTCTAATCCCAATGGTGGTTGAGGAGATAACATCTAGGCCCAAATTATAACCTAACCCTAGCCATTGTTCTCAATTAGAGACAATTGATGAAGAATGTGTTAACTTTTTCGGGTTGTCATGAAACAATGTCTGATCTTCTTTACCCTATGTTTGGAGTGTTGCATTTATTCGATTGTTTCTTATGTGATATGTGATTGTTTGATTTTGTTGTCTAACCTTAGTTTTGGATCCCAACCTGTTGGCGTTAAACCTTGTGGTTAGTTGTGTTGTTATGATTGTGATTAGTGTTATTTATCTTTTGATGTGAATGTTGCCCTTTCGTGTGAAGTTATTTTATGATTTATATTTTACCTTAGTTTGTGAATTATTTGAGTGAAGTTAGATATTGAATCTATCATATTTATTGTTATGATTTTTATTAATGTGTTTGAGGTGTGATATAATATTATCCATAAGTGACATTTATTTATGTTATGTTTTATTATGTTATTATTTTGAGGAATAATTATTTATTTATTATTTATTATTATCATTATTTGGTATTTGATCATTATTTATTGAGTAATATTTGTTTACTTTTGTTTGGATATAATTTTTTTGCATTATTAATCTCTTGATTCATTTTATTAAAATAGTCACTTAATTTATGTTTTATGGAGTCTTTATGTGGTTTTAATGATTTAAAATATTTCTTATGTGATAGCTTTATGGGTGAAAGGTATTTTTATTTTATAAAATTATTTTTTTTAGAGTCCAGAACCCATCTTAATTACTCCATTATGAAAAGTGACGAAAATGGAAGTTAAAAGGGTGGCTGGGAGGTTGTCTTTTGGTTTGGGGAAGTGATATTGAAGTTAAAAGGGTGGCTGGAAGGTTGTCTTTTGGGTTTTTGGGGGGAAAGTGTTCTCTTTATTTTGGAGGAGAAAAAGGGTTTCCTTTTTGTTGGGTTATTCTTTTTTTTGGAGTGCATGTTGGATTTGGATTCTTTTTCCTGAGAGATTTTTCCATGCTTGCAAAGAGGAAGGAGCAATGGAATTTTTTTTTGCAATTTGAGGGTTTTGAAAGTTGAAAATTTTGGAGCTCAACATCAAATTTCTGTCATTCCCAAGCCTTGGATCTAGGTTGGATTTTCAGATCTTGTGTTAAAATTTTCTTTTGTATGCATGAATGGTTTGATTGATTTCTTTCTTTTGATTTTTGAAGATAAATATTGGATAGTTTTATTTTGTGTGTGAATGAAACATTTGTTTATTCTAAAATAAAAAATGAATACCTGTTTATTATTTTCTATTATTCACAGTAAAAGGGTCTGAGTGCGTCCCTCATAACTCTGTTTTTACGAACTGGGTTGGTGAGATTTTTAAAGGGTTTTTTCATCTCCTTGTCGTTTAAATTCTGTCCAAAAGTTTCAGAAACTCAGATCGTAGTTTGTGAGATATGGTTGAAACACGAGACTGCTGTCAAGTTGCTCCTCTATGACTACAAATATCTTTATTTCTCCCTGTAAACAGTCAATGGAAGATTGAGATTTTAGATTTATAGGGGTTTGAAAGGGATTAAATTAATTTTAAGATTTTTTTTAATATTTTATTTTAGATAAAATCTTATTATTGAGTTACTCATTTTGTCATTTGACTGTAATTGAATATTGCCGAAAAGAGGGTTTTATGAGAGTTGTCTATTGTTTTGTATTTTATAATGGTTCACTTTTGGTCAATTTTGTTCTTGTTGCTGAGTAGTCAACGACTAAATCTGCAATGGGTATTTTACAGATTTTGATTTTGAGTTGATATGACTGTTTTAGTGTTGTTTTATTGTTGACAAATTTGACTGTTGTCAAGTGAGAATTAGTTCAATTTTAAAAGTTGTATTAGAGGGTATAACTATATTATTTGATTTGAATTGTGTTGTACCATTTTTATTTAAATATGTTTATTATTTGCATGATGTTAATTTCTTCATATTTGTGAGATCTTATGTTGAGACTTTTGTATATGTAAAAATCAATTATGTCAGGGATGTGCATTGTTGGTCTTGATTGTGAATTACTAAACTAAAGTGTGTTATTATGTTATAAGATTATGAGATTGATGTAATATACTTTATTGTAGTGTTGTGGTTTAATGATAAGCTTTTTAGTTTTCTATCTATTTGTGTTATGTGATTGGGTCTATAGAAGTACATAGAAGTATTTGTGAAGTTATTGTAATTTTTAGTTGATTCTTATTTTGGTAGTTTTCTTTGGATGTTTAGTGTCAACCACTTGTTGTTTCTGTTCCGTTGTTTGTTTGTTGTGGGGCCTAGTGTTGTCTCCTAGCACGAAGGGAGTGGGCCTCAGGGTTCCACGTGGTAGGGTGGTATTTTCGAACCATCCATTGGGATTTAGGTGGTGCAATTCGTGTGCAACGTGGAAAGTCTTTCCTTTCGCTTCATTCTATAGTTGAATTTATGTGCAGGTGATATTTTCATAAAAAAAATTATGTTTAGTGTATCTTATACATGTGTACCTCTTAGATTAATGAATCGTGTTCATGGTAGCATTCTTATATAGGAAAAGTAAGTGAATTGATACAATCTTGATTATACACATTTTTACTATTGTTTAGTATGTAATATAGAGGTTTAATATAGAAATGTTGTATTTATAATGCATATGAGTTTAATTAAGCAGTAGATATGATATATCTTTATGTACTTATTTTATAACATTGATTAAGAATATATTTATATTGGCATAGTGTTAGATGTGGTTTGAAGATAATTTTGATATGCTATCATATATAATTTTATGTATGAGATTAATTTACATTCAAGTGTTAATAAAATATGGTCATAGTGTATCAAATATGTTTTTTAGGCTTAATTAGTGTAGGTGTATCTTAGTAGCGACATTAAGGGACCATGGTGGATAGGTGTGCAAATGGGTTATGTTCAATATTACTTTTAGGTTATAATGTGATTATAATATCATGTTATTGTAATGATGTCATTCATATTAATTGGTTGAGTTGCATTAGTTGGTGTTACTTTAGTTTCTTTAAAAAAATAAAAAAATAAAAATTGGCTTCTTGGTGTTGATGGTCTTTGTGTTAATCCACTTGGTCCCTTTAGCGGGCGCTAAGCATCCATCATCGCCAATAATCGTAAAATATAATAAAAAAAAAGTATCAAGATCTATCAAAGTAAAACACACTATCAAGAAAACATAAGCAAAATGGATGGGTACTACATCCTCCCCCTCTAGGATTAGGCTTACTCTTGAAAGCCTACGAACAAATAGGGATAAAGCTCCCTCATGCATGTCGCATCCTCCCAAGTAGCGGATGCCTCATCACTAGGAACCCATTGGACCCTCACCTGATCAACATATCAACTGCAACAAAAACTATATGAGAACAACCTGCATCCTCTACTATCAGTGTTGAAGTTGTTGGCCTCTGAGTATAACCTGATGTGCCCTTATTGGGACACTTTCATGCTATGTGTCCCTGTTGGCCACAAGCGAAACATCTTGTACACCTACTAAATCCTCTATCAACTGAAGGAGCAATAAATTGCTAAACATTGTCCTTGTTAACCATAGACTATAAAATTTGGGTTGGTTGATCAATACGATCACGTTGAGATCGCCGCCAACTTTGATCTATTTTCTTCTGAATCCAACTACCACCCTGAGATTTGACACTAGCTGGAGGTGTACTAATCTGCTAGAACTAACCTCTACCAGTTGCAGTTCGAGTGATTTGACTTGACTGGTCAAGTCGATAAAGTTGGGCTAGCAACCAACTCTAGATTCTCCTAGACGAAAGATGACCATCACTAAGATTATGGAAGGTAAGAGAATGCTCCCTCAAAAGGTTCATCATAAGTCCTACTACAATTAAAATACCTCTTCTTGTAGGAATCCTTTCTCTTTCCTTAAACATCTGTTGATTGCTCTCCTGTCTTGGGCCAAGCCATTTAAGAATTTCCTCAAGCAATGGACATAACTAAGGATCCAGGTATTTCTCATGATCATCCATGTGGAAACTCAGAAAAGGAGTGTTCTGGCGACTAACCCCACGATCACTTTCCTAACCTCTATCATGATCATGACCTCTAGGCATCATCCTACACAACACCACCATAAAACAAGCCTCAAATATTAAATGAGAACAATAGAAGGGGAGATAACAAAATCTCAAGAATCTAAGTACTATATCCATGATTAACATATATCCTTCACATACACAAAAACTCACATCACCAAGAAATACACAATATAAGGCTACATAAGGGTCCATCTGGACACTGGAAAGTAGCATACTAATCCATGATACATAATCCATGAGCCAAGAGCCAATATCCATCTCACATAATCCATTCCTCACACATAGTGGCTTGATGGTGTTAGGCCACACACACCTGGTGAGACCACCCAAACAAGTCTACAATGACCTATCTCTTGTTGTATAAGGTGGTTAGCCTCCAAGAGATAGTCATCACACATAGGTGGGTAGTGGGTCCTAGTTGTGTAACAACCTCACATACCCCCATCCTCAAGGTTCTCTGCATCTGCATCCTCATATACACTCACCATGTCTGCCTCATACGTCCTTGAGAGGAATCACAATACGACACATGGATGACCTCAAAAACAATAAGAATAAACTAATTTAGCCACCAAAGTCATCAAATAAGATTCAATTTCAGCAATAAAGCAAGAAATGCGCGCAATGTCAGCACCAAATCAAATGTAACCATGAGGGCTATGAGATAATAAGATCACAAAGTGTGGCTAAACCATTACAATCAAACATAAACAAAATTTTGGCCTTCAAATTCAATCTAAAATCATCAATAATCATATAGGAAGTCCTCAATCTTCAAAATTGCATAATACAAAATTGCATGACTAGATACTAGCCACCAAACAAGGAAGGAGGGAACATCATTAGGCTATAACAATAGCCCTCATGTGGTGCATAGTGATCACACCATCCACATGACCCAGAGTGTGCTCCTCGACTACACCCTGCCTCGCGTCGTCACACGACATGGTCATACACCAGCCAGAGAAGGCACGCACTGGACATATGTTGCATGGCAGTGTGTTTGTGGCTCCACAGAAGTAGGAAAGCATAGAAAACACCCCACATAGTGATACCTCATGGAGAAGGAACATGCATCACCAGAGGTATACATGGATAGGATATACTCATATGCTAACCGATCCAAACACTATCAAAAGAAAACATGAGTGTCCCTCTACAAGTGTGTGTGAGGCCCCATTACACTCATTACACAAGTAGGCTATCATAACACAATCTCATAGTGTACCTTCATGTGTCTATGCATGTGGCATCATGTCCTCAAGCCTAGCTCACTACCATCAAAAACATGGTATCATCACCAACACTATGTCGGAACATTAGTGGGGTGTGGCATCGTATCCATTGCATCATGTCAAAATGTGTGTGGATACGGTGTATACAATACATATATGGGAATATCAATATGGGGCTACTTGAGCTTCACCTCTCATACAGACGAGGTTGACTCGCTAATGCCAACTCAACATCCCTATGGACAGCTAGGCATAAACTAACAATCCAATGTTGTTATACTCAAAATTATGGGGTTTAGGCTAGCACATATGGACCAAGTACCCTGATCCATCATAAGGGGAAGTAGTGAGTAGGTTTCCTCAGGATCAGTTGAGCTAAGATCGCTCTGTGTCACATTATGTGTATGCTGCACACTCCGCCCAAGAAACTTGTGCAAGCTACTACCCCTTCACGAATTGAGGGGCTAGAGAACCAAAAGAAAAGAATCTATGAAACTACCTTTTGACTACTCTTATAAATATATAGATTTTTAACCACATGTGGGTTGGCCCTCAATTAAGTAATGAACATACAAACACACAAAATGGTATGGTTAATCCCACACCAAAAACCACATATTTTGAATGGATGGGTACACCACATCACCATCCCATGGGCCTGCAAAAAAAGTACAGGGTATTCACAACACTCAACCAATGCATAGTTACTGGTTTCTCACATTTATAGGGGAAAACAATTATATACACAATTCTAAAAGTACACTTATTTCCATCAACGGTGTGATTCATACCATTACATTCTTTCCACAACCCTTTAACAATTCTTCTTTCACTCTACTCTTTTCCATAGACCACGTGATGCTAAATGTCAATGTCATGATCACTGTGATCACTTAACAACTTCACTAACAAATTCACTATGACAACATGATGGGCTCATATGAAACCAGAGTGCCCAATGTATGAACCTGGCTTTGATACCAATGTGTAATGCCCTACCACATAACCTTAAAGAATGTTGCAATCACTACGAAAGTGTAATATTTTTTTTTAATTTTTAAAAACTACGATTTCAATAACATCACATATGGAATTTACTGACGAGTTTCCTCAAAATACAATAAAATTTCACCAAAATGATTTCTATGGGTATACACAAAAGTATATATATATATATATTGTATATGTATATATATGTATTCAAATATATACACATATATATATAGATATATATAAAATAATCAACTCAAATGTTCTAATCAGGCATAATATATACATAAAACTTTCTACAAGAAGATTTTTAGAATTAAAAGAGATTTTCATTTCCCAAATAAATAGAATAAATTGGGGAAAACATGAAAATTATCTACATGAAATATTTAGAAAATTTCAAGTTTCAATTTTCTCAATTTAACCAGAGAATTTCATTTATAAATCTACAAAGGTTTTCTTTTGTTTTCTTTTGAAATTTCCTATTGTTTAACAATAATTTTCTATGACGCTCTCTGATTTTACTGTAAAGTTTTCTACAGAAGCACAAAATCTTCACGATAATTTTACAGAGAGAGGTTATCAACAAATTTTCACAGGAATTTTTTCTACAAAGAAGTTTTCTATATATATTTTTCTACTCAAAAGTTTTCAATATATTTTTCTACAGAAGCTTTAATCAAATTTTCTTCTTCGGGAAATCTTTCCATTTAACAAATTTAACAAAGCTTCTACTAAATTGAATTTTTGTACAGGCAACCTTTTCAAATCAACAAACTAGATAATTAAATAACAAAGAAACCTATTTTTTTTTAAGCTTGAAGAATTGAAGGTTGGAGCAAAGCTTCGCCTTCTAAGTTCAATTTCCAAAACCCTTTCCAAAATCTCCACTTCCAATGAGGTGCAAAATATGAGCCAAAATATTCCTGAGAACCTCTTCCAAATTTTCAACCAAAAAACCCCAAAAACAATTTTCTATCTATTTTCCTCTTTTTTCCCTCTTCTGTGAAGTGACTTCTTGCCTTTCACAGTTATGGCCAATATTCTCTCTGAGAATAATCTTTCAAGAAGAGTTTTGCATTTAATTTTACTCACACACATGGCTATTCTAAAATATATTTTAACAAACTTTCAGATATTTTCTTTTGATAATTATAAAGAATTTCTATTATTTAATTAATTTAAAAATTCAAAAATTAATATCATTTACTTTATGCAAATTTAAAATTCCAATTCACATAATAGCATCTAAACTATATTTAATCTTTTCACTTAATAAGTAAATTTAATCAATTAATTTATTTACTTAATAAAATAAATTTAATCACAAGGAATAAATTATTTTACCAAATAAATTAATTAAATTAATTAAATTAAATAAAAATCTTTTAACAACATTATTTAAAATTAATTAAATAAGCATTGAATCATTAAGAACGTTAATCTAACAATAATTTCATAAAATAAACCTTGCATAAATAAATAACAATTGACAAGGCAAATGTAGACGTGACAACCAAACATATCGGACATAAACTGACGACACATTGTGACTATATTTGTGGCTAGACTAGGAAAAACCTTGTTACTATCTCCCAATCAACAATACTGTTGAGCCTGGACACACTCAAACCTGTGAAACTAGGTGGAGTCGATGTCATGTACCTGCAATCTTGCAATCAAACAAACGTCGTACTTGTATATACATCATAAGTCAAACACACCGTGAAGAGAAAATTGTGGAAATCACAAGGCACTCATAAGCGAGTGATGCAATACCGTTCTCTTCACCAATACAATGTTACAACAAACTAACGAAATAAATTATCAATTAAACTACCATGAGCATATATAGCAATATCATCTCAAATAAATATCTATGCTAACATAAAGCATGTCACAAATAATCATCATCCAAATAATGTATCATCACATCATAAAATAAATCCATCATCACTCCACTATTAGTGATCAAATATAACAAAAAAAAAGTATCAATATCTATCAAAGTAGCACACTGTCAAGAAAACATAAGCAAAACGGAGGGGTACTACATAGAATTTCATTGTGTTACCAGCCAGAGCATTTGGAGCTGACCTGGTCCTGAATTCTTATTGTGGACCTATTCCAAATCGTGTGGACCTAAATGGAATATCATTAAAGCATCTTGGGTTCATTGGGACCTATCTTGGAGATCTACAATTTATATCTTCTCGTGTGGAGTTATCTTTTCATGTTTTGTGGTTGATCTTCGTGTTTGATCATTCTATGGGTTATTAACCCTTGTGGATGACACAGACCTATTTGATAGCTTGAGAAGAATATATATAAGCATTGTAATCATTTAGGAAGTAATTAATTCATTCAGTAGTAATAGTGATGATAAGGTTCAGATCATTACATTTTCATAATAACCCTTCGGGGGCCTGTAATAAGGCCTATTTAGCCAGTTGTATGTTTGTAAGCCTTCAAGGAAAGGCTTGTGAGCCCTGGGTAATCACCCTTGTGGCCAATTTTGCTTGTAAGAACTGTATATTAATGAAGATTCATGTTCACATATCCATTTGTTGTGTTGTTTCCGTTGTGTTGATTCATTACTGCATGGTCTGAATTGTTCCTTTTGGAACCCTCATACCATCAGTGCACCAAGTGGTATCAGAGAAAGTTTTGATTCCTAAAGGAATTCCTTGAGCTAAACAGATCACTGACCAGAGGCAAACTACAATTATTTTTTATTGATCATCGATTGTGAGGTAGTTGAAACCCTTGTAGCCAAATCATCGAATTGAGACAATTGCATTGGATTCGAGGGGAGACATGCCACCAAGGAGAGTGTCTGCTATGAAAACTGTCACTAGAAGAATGAACGAAATGCTAGAGATGATGCAAAAAATGTGAGTAAGGTTAGATGAAGTTGAAGAGGATCGAAGGCGAGGCCTAAACCCTAGGAAAAATGATGAAAGTGATGATGAAACAAAACGTGCGAATCAAATTGCAAAAACCCTAGATGAATAAGAAGAAGAATCAAATCAAGTAAAGATGTTGAAGGAAATTTCAAAAATTGGAATGCAACCTAGAGTTGAAATTCAAAATTACGTGAGAGATTTGAATCCTAAAAAAGTTGATTGATTGGATCAATGAAATGGAGGAATACTTCAAATATGAAGATGTATAGTCGTAAAATTGCACCCCTTGCAATTTCACATAAATTCTTGTACCTGCTTTAGTTTCCACTCCCTTAACACTTGAGTAGGCTCATTTTAGCCCCTACATTAGCCTTTTTCCCTCTCAAGATGCTCCAACACCCCTTTTCAGCAGCTACCCTTATGCGTCTGCTTTGCATCGAACTTTGTGATTTTCCCGTTCTTGTTGTTTTGTAGCGTGACGTGTCCAAACACTAGTGCCCCACACTAGAATCTTGTGATGTTTCAATGCTCAAATAGATATCTCTGAGCATGTTTTCCACTTGTCACCTCCTTTGGTAAGTGGTAACAGTTCGAGATGCCCTGAAACGGCTCGGGAAGCTTCTTTTCCCTCCTTAAATGCTATCTTTTCACTTCATTTGCAACTCTCTTATGCTTCTAGCTTCTCTCTTGCTTGTGCTTTAGCCTTCTACACTCCAAATCTTGCTTGCACAACACCATATAGCTTTCTATAGCAGCTTTAAGCACTTTCAAGCTCTCTTAGCTTCACTCTTGCAGCTCTAGCTCCCTTATCTCATGCTTGTGAGCATCTTGGGATTCCATATCCCCTATTGATTGTATCTACTGCATCTCTACTTCATGATACAGGTTCTCCTCCTTGAGAGGTGATTTCTTTTATCACCTCTTTTGTGATATGAGTTCTCCTCCTTGAGTAGGGATTGCTTTTATTACTCGTACTTGGTGGTGTGGGTTCTACTCCTGAGTGGGTTTTGATTTCACCACATGCTTTGTTCATTTCTCTCTTTCTCTTTCTATCTGGTTTTCCATGGAGGTGGGAACACCAAAATGGGGGTTTGACTGAGGCAAACCCCTATACAACCCCAACACTTTCCTTGGATATCACACACAGGTTTTGAAGACATTATTTCAGTGGAGGTTTCATCACTTGCATGATTGTAAGAATTTATTTCCTTTCTTCTCCTTATCTTTATTATTTCTACTTCACTTAATTTCAGTTTTGTTATATTTTGTTGCTTTATCACATTCCAATATTTCTCAATAATTAGAGTAGAAGTAGCCATTTTTCCATTTTTTGTGAAATTCTCACTTTCTGGTTCATATGAGATGCCAGTGCATCGCCCTGTCGTCTGTATTCCACGCTGCCATCCTCTGGCTAAGAGATTTTTAATTTGTCCAAAGAATCTTCGTGACCTGCTCTTTCAGGTTCTAAT
Organism: Sequoia sempervirens; assembly: GCA_007258455.2. Classification (NCBI taxonomy): domain Eukaryota; kingdom Viridiplantae; phylum Streptophyta; class Pinopsida; order Cupressales; family Cupressaceae; genus Sequoia; species Sequoia sempervirens. The sequence continues at coordinate 31,667 of VDFB02107693.1, read as the reverse complement.
CCTTTCACGCTTTTCCTTGAGGTAGTTTAGGGAAGTTCTCCCTGCGAGGCTCTTTGAATGAAGAGAACTCATGAGTAGTGAATCCCCCTTCTCTACATTTTTGTGAACCCGACGTGAAGAGCGTATTTTTAAAAAACTAGGAATTTAATTACCCCTACTGTTAGGGTCATAACTTTTGACTCGATGCTTGAAATTCAGAACCGTTTAGACCGTTGGAAAGGTCTCCAAGAGGACTAGTTCAATCCCTAAATATTGTTCCTTTGGCAACTAAATTTTAGGGATCAATGCAAGTTCCAACCTCAAATTCCACTCCGAAGACCTTCGAAAACGTGAATTACTAGAACATAGAAAATACCCAAAAAATCATAATGAATTTAATATCTTCCTTTATTAGTTCAGTATCTAATTTTGTTCAAAATGTTAATGATATTCCATTTAGTGCATGTGATGGTATCTTTGATCATTCTCACAAAATTTGTCTTGCTTCAGAGGATATTTTGTTGCAAGAAGATGAAATCATTGATACCTTTCTTAATGTTACTCTACCATTTTTTCATTCCAATGCACTCTCTTTTGGAGATAATGCATTCATGGATGATGAACCTACCCTTCATTCTAATGCACTCTCTTCTAGAGATGTTGCATTGGTGAATGATGAATTCCTTCTTAATTCCAATGCACTCTCTTCTAGAGATGATGCATTCATGAATGATGAATCTTGTCTCTATTCCAATACACTCTCCTCTAGAGATGATGTATTGGTGAATAATGAATCTCCTTCCACATTTAATCTTGTTTGGATTGATGTTGAGAATATGTCTTCAAATAGTTATCCTATGAGTTGTGATGATTCTATAAATGTAATGTCTCTGCTATCCCTCAAAGGCCTAAGAGACCAGTCACTTACATGACTCTAGCTAGTCCTTCTCCTAAAAGGATTTGTTCTATTGATGGTCTTTCATTTCATAGTAATTCCCTTGATCTTTCTAAGGCTCCCTCTTATAGATCGATAGCCCATACTTATAAGAATGGAATGAATAAACAACCAATCCTTCTTCAAGCTCCTAAACCTACAACTAAAGCACCTGGTGATTACGACCTTGTTGAGTAACTTCAAGTTACTTCAGCTAAGATCTCATTGTGGGACTTACTTCAGTTTGCTCCAGTTTATCAAGGTATGCTTCAGGAATCCTTGCAAAATATACTCTTACCTTCTTCCGCTAGGCTGACAAATGTTGATGTGTTGATAGCTCATATTTGTGCGAATTCACTGAATATTATGTTCTATCCGCAGGAGCTCCCACCTCCAGAAGTACAGAAGCAAGCAGACTCTCTAATGATCATAGTCAACATTAATAAAATTGGTGTTAGACGTACTCTCATTGACGTTGATTTGATGCTCAATGTATGTAGCATTGATCTATTGCCTAAAATTAATATTGATTCATCTTCTCTTAATGCTTCTTCTATTGTCATTCGTGGGTTCGATAACGTTGGTTGACAAGCCCTAGGCATGATAGTATTGCCTTTGAGGTTGGTACCTATTACCATACACACCCTTGTTTATGTTATGCCAAAGAAGTTACCATATAACCTTCTTCTTGGTAGACCATGGATTCACGCCATGGGTGCAGTCCCGTCTACCTTGCATAAATCTCTTAAGTTCATTTGTAACAATCAAGTAGTCACAGTTAAGGATAACCCTAATGCTATGCACTTATGTGAGATGGCAGCTGTCGGTTAGGCTTCGGTTGTGCCTACTCTTATTCCTTCAGTGTCTTCCAATGTGTCGATGTTTACTCCAACAGTACCTACTACAAAGGATACTCTTGAGATAGATGTCCCTGAAGAAGATCCTTCTGAAGAAGGAAATCCTAAGTCTCCTACTTCTCAAAGGAATGCATGTCTTAGTGATGATTGGGGTTCTTTAGACTTTACAGAATCCCTCACTGGAGAATATAAAGTCAACCTGATCCACTTAAACCTACTGATAACATCATCCACACCCACTATCAAAGATGGTCATTCTTCTATATCACGAAATAGTGTGAGAATAAATTGTAATGTTCTTAGTATTGATCCTCCTTCTGAGGAAGATGATTACGCTTTTGCTAAAGAAGATAATTTTGGTAGTCCTATCAAGAAGGCTGATGGGAATCGCATAGAGGAGTATGATCCCCTTTGCTGGAATAATACTCTCCATGTAGATGTATGTCCCTTGTAAAGGACCCCCTCTCTTCTTCACTATGTATTTCAAATGAAGTGTCCCTTGAGTGGACCCCTCTTTCTTTTGAAGGGTTCTCAAGGGACCCCCTTTGAAAGTCTTTATCTCAAATGAATCCTTCACGTCTAGCTTGGGGGCAATCTGACTAGACCTCACTTTTCAAATAGCGCATCCCTTGAGTGGACCCCTCTTCTTTCAAAGGGTTCCTAAGGAGCCCTTTGAAAGCTTTCCAATCTATCGACGGTCTACGTGACTGTCTGCTCACTTTCCTACATGGCTACTTTCACTTTGCAGGTGTGCCTATGAAGCCTCTTTCCAACTTTGTGGAGTCCCCTTGGGTTTCCTCCATGTGAGAGATCTTGGGGGATACCTCCCTGCAGGTTTGCGGGTCTGTGGGGCACTTCTTACAAGCTTCCTCCATGCAAGATATCTTGGGGGTCACTCCCCTATAGGTCTTTGGCTCTGTAGGGCACTTTCTTTGGGTTTCCTTCATGTGAGAGATCTTGGAGGATGCCTTCCCTACAGGTCTATGGGTCTGTAGAGTGCTTTCTTTGGGTTTCCTTCATGTGAGAGATCTTAGAGGACACCTTCCTTGTAGGTCTACGGGTTTGTAAGGTGCTTTTTCAGGTATCCTTCATGTGAGATATCTTGGAGGACACCTTCCTTGTTGTTCTATGGGTTTGTAAGGTGCTTTCTTAGGTATCCTTCATGTGAGAGATCTTGGAGGACACCTTCCTTGCAGGCCTGCAGGCCTGTGAGGCACTTACATTCTTAAATTCTCTCTCTTCTCTTTTGTATAAATTGGATCAAAGATCTGCATCTTCTTCATCCTATGTATATACCCTTCCTCTCTTCATTTTAGAATTCTTCTATGTGTTATTTCTTAATTTGGGGATGACACATAGTACTAAGACAACCTTCTACATCAAGGTCTCTTTACTTTGTTGACTTGAATCTTTTAGCTTTTTATGTTTTAACATTGTTGTCTAGTGTAGGTTTTTTTTGTCTAATGCATTTGTTTTGTAGGTCTTCAGCCTAGGGGCATACTTTCATGGTTCAGAGAGTTATTTGCTTCATCTACAGTATCCTTTTGGCATATGATGTTATTTATGTTTAGTATATTTTCTTTAGCGTGCATATTAGCATAGATTCATATGCCCACTAAAGTGGGGGAAAAATGTATAGTCGTAAAATTGCACCCCTTGCAATTTCACATACATTCTTGAGCATGCTTTAGTGTCCACTTCCTTAGCACTTGACTAGGCTCATTTTAGCCCATGCATCAGCCTTTTTCCCTCTCAGGATGCTCCAACATCCCTTTTTAATAGCTACCCTTGTGTGTTTGCTTTACATCGAACTTTGTGCTTTTCCTATTCTTGTTGTTTTGTAGCATGGTGTGTCTGGACACTAGCACACTATGTAGACATTTGTGTGCTGCTCTAGCATCCTACGACATTTCAATGCTCAAACAACTATCTTTGAGCATGTTTGCCACTTGTCACCTCCTTTGGTTGGTGGTAACGGCTCAAGATGCCCTGAAACAACTTAGGAAGCTTCTTTTCCCTCCTTAAATGCTATCTTTTCACTTCATTTGCAACTCTCTTCTGCTTCTAGCTTCTCTCTTGCTTTGGCTTTAGCCTTCTACACTCTAACTCTTGCTTGCATGACTCCATATATCTTGTTATAGCAGCTTCAAGCACTTTCAAGCTCTCTTAGCTTCACTCTTGCAGCTCTAGCTTCCTTATCTCATGCTTGTGAGCATGCTTGGATTCCATATCCCCTATTGATTGCATCTACTGCATCTCTACTTCATGATACGGGTTCTCCTCCTCGAGCGGGGAATGCTTTTATCACCTCTAATGTGATATGGGTTCTCCTCCTCGAGTTGGGATTGATTTTAACACTTATACTTGGTGGTGTGGGTTCTACTCCTAAGTGGGTTTTGCTTTCACCACACACTTTTTTCATTTCTCTCTTTCTCTTTCTATCTAGCTACCCATGGAGGTGGGAACACCAAAATAGGGGGTTTGATTGAGGCAAACCCCTATATAGCCCCAACACTTTCTCTGAATATCACACATGCAGGTTTTGAAGGCATTCATTCACTGGAGGTTTCATCACTTGTGTGATTGTAAGAATTTATTTCCTTTCTTCTCCTTATCTTTATCATTTCTAATTCACTTTATTTTAGTTTTGTTATATTCTATTTCTTTCTCATGTTCCAATATTTCTCAATAATTAGAGTAGAAGTAAACACTTTTCCATTTTCTATGGCATTCTCGCTTTTTGGTTCGTATGAGACACCAACACACCTCTAAAACACCAATGTGCCACATTGTCATCTGTATTTCACGTTGTTATCCCCTGGGTGAGAGCTTATTAGTTTTTCCAAAGAATCTTCATGACCTGCTCTTTTAGATTCTAAAACTTTCACTCTTTTCCTTGAGGTAGTTTAGGGAAGTTCACCCTATGAGGCTCTCTTAATGAAGAGAACTCGTGAGTAGTGAATCCCCCTTCTCTAGAGAAGAAACTAAAGATTTGGAAAGAGTCATGCATTGCAAAAAAAATTGAAAGGTCATGCTACACTATGGTGGAAGGAAGTTCAATTGGATCGAAATAGAAGAGGTAAAGAAAGAATCATCAAATGAGATAGAATGGTGACAAAGTTGAAGAATCAATGCATTCTAGTAGATTATAAACTTGAATTGTTGAAGAGTTTGTAGAACTTGAGACAAAAGGAGAGATCTGTGAAGGAGTATACTAAAGAATTCTACAAGATGATAATCAGAACCAGTCATAGTGAAGCAAGCAAAGAATATGTTGCTAGATATATCAATGGAATAAGAACAAACATTCAAGAAGAACTAATCCTGGTCAAAATGACATCTATTGAATAAACATACCAATTTGCATTGAAAGTAGAAGAGAAGTTGAACAAGAAGTTTGAACAAAGACAAACAAGTGCAAGAGGAAGATTTCAGAAGAATGGAAACTAGACTGAAGAAAGAAGACCATAGACAAAGTAGAACAAAGATTCAAAACCATACCAAAGTAAAGAAAAGAATTCTAAACCATATCATAGATGAAGAGAAGATCAAAATTTCTACCCTAGTAATAGAAGGGGTCACAATTCTTACCACAATGATGGATACCAGAGAGATGAAGGAAGATATGAGAGAAGACCATTTAGAGGAACCAGTTTCAAGTGTGGAGGTGAAGGACATGGAGCATTTGAGTGTCACCAAAAAGTATTGAAAAGAAACCTGAGCATAGCAGAGGAACAACATATCTAGAGGAAGAACATGTTGGATCCCCTAATTTGTGTAGAAAACTAGAGAAAGGTGAATCATTGGTAATGAGAAGAGCTTTGATGCATGAGGAAGTAATTGAGGAACCACCACAGAGGAAAAGTATATTTAGAACCAGATATAAGTCCGAAGGAAAGGTATGTAAAGTTATCATTGATAGTGGTAGTACTAATAATCTAGTTTTAGAGGAGATGGTAACAAAGTTGAATTTGAAGAGACTAAAACATCCAAACCCTTATAGGATAGCATGGATTCAAGATGAACATAAGATATTGGTGGATGACCAATGTTTGGTGAAATTTCATAGTGGATAGTATAGGGATGATGTATTGTGTGATATTATGCCTATGGATGCATGTCATTTACTATTAGGGAGACCATGGCAATATGATAAGAAATAAATTCATGATGGAAGAAGGAATACTTACACCGTAACATCAAATGGAAAAAGAATCAAGTTGATACCTTTGGAGGAAGAGGAGAAGACTTAATTTTGTGGCACTGCCAGACTATGTTTGGTAGATGGAAGGAAATTTCTTGATGGATTGAGACATGAGAACATGTTTTTTGCATTGATTCCAAAGAAAAGCAATGGTTTGGAGAAAGAGAATCCCAATGGAGAAAGTGAAGAAGTTGCAAAGTTGTTGACTGAGTATAAGGACATTATTTTAGACAATGTACCAGAGGTCTGGAGCATCAGTCATTAGATAGATCTAATACCAGGAGCGAGTTTTCCAAACAAGGCAGTACATAGAATGACACTGACATAGAACATAGAGTTGAACCAGAAAATACAAGAGTTGTTGCGAAAGGATTGATCAGAGAAAGTTTGAGCCCATGTGCGGTACCTATTGTACTTGCACCTAAGAAAGATGGAGAGTGGAGAATGTGTACAGATTCAAGAGCAATTAATACGATCACGGTCAAGTATAGATTCTCATTGCCGAGGATGGATGACATTATGGATTGTTTGAGTGGAGGAAAGTATTTTACAAAGATTGATCTCAAGAGTGATTACCATTATATCAGTATCAAAGAAGGAGATGAATGGAAGACTACATTTAAGACTAATGAAGGATTATATGAGTGACTAGTGAAGCCCTTCAAATTGACCAATGCACCGAGCACTTTCATGAGATTGATGAATGAGGTATTGAAGAAGTTATTGGGTAAGTTTTTCATTGTTTACTTGGATGGATGATATTCTTATTTTCAGTAAAACTAGAGAAGAGAACTTGTTACACATTAGGAAAGTACTGTAGAGGTTAAGAGAAGAGAAGTTGCTAATAAATATCAAGAAATGTAGTTTCATGAACATAGAGTTGGTATATCTTGGATTTGTTATTTTTGTTGAAGGATTGAAGATGGATATGAAGAAAGTGAGAGAAATTATTGAGTGGCCCACATCAGTGAGCATTGGTGATGTAAGATCATTCCATGGACTAGCAAGTTTCTACTAGAAGTTTATCAGAAGCTTCAGTAGAATTTGTAACCCTATGACAGAGACAATGAGAGGAGATAAGAAAGAATTTAGGTGGACATCCAAAGCACAAAAGAGTTTTGAATTATTGAAACAAAAGGTGACAGAACAACCAATGTTAGAATTACTAGATTTTGACAAAGTATTTCAATTGGATTGTGATGCAAGTGGAAATGTAATTGGAGTAGTATTGAGTCAAGAAGGAAGGCCTGTAGCTTATTTCAGTGAAAAATTGAACGATGTAAAAAGAAGATACTCAGTTTATGATTAGGAATTATATGTCATATTCAAGCCTTGAAGAAGTGGAGACATTACTTGTTGCCTAAGGAGTACATGTTGTATACAGATCATCAAGCTTTGCAATATTTGAACAGTCAAGGAAAGTTGAATCAGAGACATATGGATTGGTTGAGTTCTTACAAAGTTATACATTTGTGTTGAAGCATAAGAGTGGCAAGTCAAACAAAGTTGTGGATGAATTGAGCAAAAGAAGGAATTTGCTAACAGAGATGAGAGTGGAAGTATTTGGATTTGAAGAATTGAATCATATGTATGAAGAAGATGCAGATTTTGGTGAAGCCTAGAAATCATGTAAAGAACCAGTAGTGATAGATCAGAGCCAATGGTTGGACTATTTTATTCAAGAAGGTATGTTGTTCAAAGGAAATTAGTTGTGTATACCAAGGAGTTCAATGAGGGAGAATTTGATTAAGAAGAAGCACAGTGGATGATTAGCAGGACATTTTGGAGTGGATAATACGGTAGCTTTGGTGAGTGAACATTATTTTTGGCCACAAATATATAAGGATGTAAGGAAGTATGTCCAAAGTTGCAAAATTTGTCAAGTTACAAAAGGGAGTGGTCAAAATACTAGATTGTACAAGCCTTTGATAGTTCCATAAATACCTTGGGAAGATTTGAGCAGGGATTTCATTTTCGGATTGCCAAGAACACAGAGAGGTTATGATTTTATCATGGTAGTAGTGGAAAGATTTTCTAAAATGGCACATTTCATTCCTTGTAAAAAGAATAATGATGTTGTACATGTCGTTGATTTATTCTTCAAGGAGGTTGTGAGACTGCATGGATTACCTAAGAGTATTGTTTTAGATAGACACTAAATTAATTGGATACTTTTGGAGGACCTTGTGGAAGAAGATGAAGACAAATTTGAAGTTCAGTTTAGCATATCACCCACAGATAGATGGACAAATAGAAGTGGTAAATAGAAGTTTGGGTAGCCTATTAAGATGTTTGGTGGGAGACAAGGCAAGAAGCTAGGATATAGCTTTACCATAGGCAGAGTTTGCATATAATAACTCAGTTAATCAAAGTACATGAAAGACACCATTTGATGTTGTTACCAAAATTACATCCTAGAGGAGTTATAAAATTATGAGATATTAGTATGGAAAATAAAAGGACTGTGGAGGCAGAGGAGTTTGTAGATTTCATGGAGAAAATGCATAATTAGGTCTGAAAACATTTGGAGGGCATGAATAACAAGTATAAGGAGAAGGAAAATGAACACCAGAGACAAGGAATTTTCTTTTGGAGATGAAGTGATGGTATATCTGAGAAAAGAGAGATTTCTAGTTAGCACATACAATAAGTTGAAGATGAGGAAGTTTGGGCTGTGTAAGATCCTAAGGAGATTTGATACCAAAAAATGCATATCAAGTAGAGTTACTAGAGACATTGGGTATATCACCTATTTTCAATGTTGCAAACATCTATGAATTTCATGAAGGAAAATCAAGTGATAGTAGTGATGAAAAGGATTTGAAGGAGTAGTTACCATGTCAGAAACTAGAGGAGACTGAACAAATTTAGGATACTAGAACTAAAATAAGCACTAGGAACAAGCAATATAAAGAATATCTTGTGAAGTGGAAAGGCAAACTAGTGGAGGATTCATCATGGATTTCTCAGGCTGAGGCAGACCATATTGGTTTTCCTCTTAGCCCTGGAAAGTGAGGGACTCACTTTTCCTCCAACCTTAGGTGTCTAATCAAAGAGCATCCTTGGTTGTAAAGCAATCTTGTATCAACCAAAAAAAAAGTTCTTTTCTTGCATTGCATTTAGTGTCAGTTTCACTAGTTCATTCCACATTTACCACATCTTTGTTTCTTAGCTCACAGATTAGGATATATAATATACACATAGATATCTACCACATATCCCAAATTCAAATTATTTGTAGTTAACTGTTGAAATTTATTGCTCTTAGAATTTCACTGTGTTACTAGCCAGAGCATTTGGAGTCGACTTGGTCCTGAATTCTTATTGTGGACCTATTCCAGATCATGCAAACCTAAATGGAATATCATTAAAGCATCTTGGGTCCATTGGGACCTATCTTGGAGATCTACAATTTACATCTTCTTGCGTGGAGTTATCTATTCATGTTTTGTGGATGACCTTCGTGTTTGATCATTTTGTGGGTTATTAACCCTTGTGGCTAATGCAAACCTATTTGGGAGCTTGAGAAGTATATATATAAGTATTGTAATCATTTAGGAAGGAAGTAATTAATTCATTCGGTAGTAGTAGTGAGGATAATGTTTAGATCATTACATTTTTTAACCCTTCGAGGGCATGTAATAAGTCCTATTTGGTTAGTTGTATGTTTATAAGCCTTCAAGGCAAGGCATGTGAGCCTTGGGTAGTCACCTTGTGGCCAAATTGCTCCTTGTCACTAGAAATTTCATTAACGAACACTTTCTTACTATTTTTCACCAACCTGTGGGATCTCCTAATGCTGGTGTTCTCTAACCCCATCTCCACAGTAACCACCACCAAGGTATCCTTAGAATATTTACCAACAATATTCTTCTCTTTGTTGTCAGTGGCCAAAAATTCCACCTGGCCTTTCCCCTCCTCTTTCACTTTTTTCTTAGTAGTAGGTTTGGTGTCCATCTTGCGGGGAGCAGCTTTGAGCTCATAAAGCCATGCCACCACTTTCGATTGACTATTCCTCGCACTACCCTTTTTCCTTTTAGTGGGAGGTTTAGGCCTAGGGATTTCATCTTTCACCAAAGAGGTTTTTCTTTTGAGTCCCTTAGACTCAATCAGAGATGGATTCACATTGGACTACACAGGGGCTTCGACTTCCACAATACGAACAACATAAATGGGTTTGGGTGGGAAGAGAGCCAAATGGAAATGATATAGCCTCAGGATGAGGTCCTAATGGAGCAATAGGGGGAGAGTTTCTTCAGGGTTTTGGGTAGTAGAGTCCAAACATTTCTCAACAAAAATTTCTAAATCAGTAAGTAAGAAAAAAGGAAAACATAGAAGCATTTTGTGGGGTAGATGATTTAAAAGAGGTAGGTGATAAAAATAGAGAACCTTATATCTACCCTCCAGATCACATACTTCATTAGAGCCAGACAAATCTAGTCCCATGGCTGAGGGAGAGCTTCTCTTTCAAAACTAGATTGGGTGCAGACAAAATTTTCATTTTCTTTAAAGAAAGCACTGAGGCTTTCATTGACCTAGGCCTTGGTGTGCTTAGCATACTTCTTTCTGGTGCAAAAGAGCCCAATCTCCTGAGCAATTACCTCCTCATTGACCTCGAAGGAGATACCTCCCATCGTAACCCTTCTATCTTTCTATGAGCTCATGAACTGTGTCGAAATCCTCAGATCATGACCAACCAAGCATTCCATTAAGGGTGCTAGCCCTCCTTTGACATAGATATGCTAGACCAGAGGATCCTTTTGGAACTCCTCACAATTATCCAACTCCATCCTCACCTTGTCACCACCCATTTTACTGCACTTCACTCTGAGAGCTCAAGAATCCTGCGAGAGAAAGAAGTTAAAATGTCTATCAAAATGATAGATCGCCCAAAAAAACCTTCTTAAAATCCAGCTAGGATAAATTTGGGTAATCATTTCGATCTTCAGATTACACGCTTCAGGAGTTATTTCCAAAATGGAAATCTCCATAGGCCCATTATTGTAAATCTTTAAACACTTGCGGTAATGTTTGCGAAAAATAATGACAATGAAAGGTCTACCTTCCAAGTTGCAATTGCACAAGTACCAAAGATAAATGGCCACGGGCCAAATTTAGTCTTCCCTAAATCTCTACCTTTTTTCATGATTAAGTTTTTAGTGGTGTCAATGGGACTAAGCATAAACTCCATCTGATAACAAATAGTCATATCAAATTTAAATTTGGTAATCTGTAATAATATATGGGGGATATGACAAGACCACAAATTAAATTTGTGTATGGCCCAACTACACTTATCCATTAACCCTTTGTACTTCCCATCACTCCTCATCATTAGCTCTATAATCACAACCTTTGCCCCATAATTCAAATATTACCATGTAATTAACACCTCATCATCTATCTTCATCCACATCACCCAAAGGACAAATATGTGGACCACCCAAAATCCTTGGAAATCACAAATTTAGATAACATCATGGGTAACAAAGGTGTCATGTTCCTTAAGGATAATTCCTCTTTAATCTGATGGTAAGTTCCCAATATTCCTCCAACACTTGGATATGCTCCAATAGGAGCCAAGATTAGCCAAGGTGTCAACAACTTGCTTTCCCTCATGAAAGATGTGAGTAAAGATCTTCATATCTAGCTTTGATACCAAGTGATTAATGTCTAATAGGATGTCTCTAGTGTTCCATCCTAAAAATATATCACCTTTCACATAATCAATCACTAACTTGGAATCCCCTTCTATGTACAGTTTCTTTATCCCCATAGTAATAACTAACTGGACGCCCTTAAGCAGTGCCCCAACTTTCACAATCACAGAGGTTTGAATCCCTATACCCCCTGAGTGACCAGCCACAAAGTTACCCCTGCTATCCCTAATAATACCCCCGATGCTAGCACTGCCTTGGTTCCCTTGGCCACACCATCAAAATTGAGTTTATCCCATCCATGATCTGGGGGATTCCAAACCGTGTCACACCTAGCTTGGGCCTTAAAGTTATGAAAGGAGTTGATCTCAAGATTCTTGTTCCAAGCTTTAGCCATTTTGATCTCCCACTCAGTAGGGGCTTTGTTTGGGGTTTTCCCCTTGTAAATCTAAACATTTTTAGAAACAAGTCTTAGCCCTGTACCAAATACCTCCTTAGGGCTCATCTCAATATTCCTGAATATCTAATTATTTCTCTCTTTCCACAAGCACCAACAGATGATGGGTGGGACTTGGTTCCAAATCTCCCTTGGGATAGGATGTTGAAAGGGCTCAGACCAGCCCAAAATGAAGGATTGGATGTCCCTACGCATAGTCCAGTGGGTGCCCAACTTCTCAAAAGATAACTCCCAAACATCAATAGCAAACAGGCAGTGCAGTAATAAATGATCAATAGACTCGTCATTGCATTTACACAACAAAAAACTATTGAGGATCTGAAACCCCCTTTTCCTTAGGTTATCCTAAGTTAAGATCCTATTATGACAGGTCGTCCACTAGAATAAATTAATTTTCAAAATCATGTGCCTATTCCAAACCTATCTCCAAGGTCTGTTAACATCACCCTAAACCGACAACAGATTGTAGGCCATTTGACCGAAAGATTGCCTTGTGTATCTTTGATTCAGGAGAATTTATCCTCAAAGTTGGTAGAGGTAATCTGGTGAGGGAGATAAATGCTTGTAGATACTTTTCCATAATAAGCAACTTCGGGGACAAGGGGCGGAAAAGAAGTAAATCTTTCCACCACCTAGCACCCGAAAGACCAAGAATGTAGTCACTTATGTAATCACCAAAGAAGAGTTGAGCAAGTCTCATTAGGTTCCTAAAATTAGAGTGCAAAAGGGGGGAGTCAAGCAACCAAGGGTCCTCCCAAAATATGATATTATTACCATTCCCAAGCTTCCATTTCATTTGGGACATGAGCATCCCCATTCATTCTACAAATGTTCTTCCATGCCAAAGAACTAGAAGGGTGATCATCAGAGAGGCATTTAATCATGGGTCTATTTCCAAGATACTTAGCATTCATGATCTTGCACCAGTCTTTTTTATTCCTTAATTGGTCCCAAACAACCTTAGCAAGTAAGGCTTTATTGGTACATTGGACATTCTTGATCCCAAGCCCACCACAAGATTTAGGCATACACACTTGTCCCTTCTAACTAGAGAAAACTTATTTTTCTCCTCAGTCCCTGACCATAAGAAGTTCCTTTGAATTTTTTCAAACTTCTCGGCAATATATCTAGGGATATTAAAGATAGAAAGGAAGTAGACAGGGATCCCTTAAAGAGCACCAGTCAAAAGTTGAAGTTTACCAGCATGGCTGAGAATGGAGCCTTTCCACCCTACCAGTTTCCTTTGGGTCCTTTCAAAAATAGTGTTCCAAAAGGTAGGAGTGACTTCCTTGATAGTAAGGGGAAGCCCAAGATACACTAAAGGGAGAGAGCCACTCACACAACCTAGGACAATAGTCACTTGAGCTTGGAGAATAGGAGTGTTGTTGAAGAAGTAGATCATGCTTTTGTTATAATTTATACACTGGCTAAAGCAAGCATCATAATTACTAAGGAAACTTTTTCATTTCTATCTTCAATCACTGAAGCCTTCCTGAAGAGTATTGTATCATCAATGAATTGTTGGATAATAGTGGGTTCTAGCGAATTGGTAGGTTTAACCCCCTTTATAGAGCCCTCTGACAGCAGTTTGGATATGTTCTTGCTCAAAACATCCGTGACCATGATAAATAAATAGGGAGAGAGAGGGTCACCTTGTTTGATACCCCTCCCAACATTGTAGAATTCAAAGGGGATCCCATTCACCAAAGAAAAGTATCTAATAGTGGTAATGCATTCCATTAAGAGGTTAATCACCTTTCCTTCAAAACCAAACTTAGAACTTTTGGAATAAAGTCCCATAATACCTTGTCATATGCTTTTGAAATATCTAGTTTGAAGGCCATATTGGCATTGTTGCATCTATCCATGGAATGTAAAATTTCATGGGTGGTTATGGTGGAATCCAAGATATGACGACTCAAAAAAAAACCTTTTTGGGTAGGGCTTATCATTTTTCAAGCAAGGGTTTCAGGCGATTCACCAGGATTTTAGAGAAAATATTGTAAATGGTATTGCAAAGGCTTATGGTCTTAAAGTTAGTTATAGATTGGGATTCAACAACCTTGGGAACAAGGGAAACACAGGTGTGATTCAATTGTTTGAGGATCTTACCAGATTTGAAGAAATCCCTAGTTGCAAGGACAAGGTCCCCCTCAACAATGTCCCAAAATATTTGGAACAAAGCTGGGGGGAACCCATCCGAGCCAGGTGCCTTATAGGAACCCATACTAAAAATAGCCGTACAAACTTCCTTAGGAGTGACAACACAAAGGATGTTGTCATTATCATCCCGGGTTAGGGTGGAAGGGAGAGGGCCCAACAACAAGTTGTCCATAGCCAAATTGGGGGCCTCGTCAAGAGCCAAATAAGCCTTTTGAAAGTAACCCGATGCCACAAGCCCTATCTGGGAGGGTGTGCTAACCATAACACCCTACTCATTTTGAAGCTTAGAAATCCGGTTCCTTTTCTTGTGTTTAAGGGAAGAAACATGGAAAAAAGAGGTGTTTCTGTCTCCCTCATGCAACCATTGGACTCTAGATTTTTGTTACTTTAGTGTCTACTAGATATTTTTGTTAGGATTTGTCCTTGTTAATCTTTAAGGCTAGTGATGAAACTTGGGAGCATTCTACCCTATTAGAGTTTCAAATAAAAAGGAAATGAATTGTCACCTCTTAGACTGGTTCAATTACATTATGAGTCTAGAATTGATTTTTCAGTATAGTATTCAAACCTTGGTACTTTGTTTCACTCTATTAATTAACCACATATTACTAAAATGATTCGTAATTAATAATTATCCTTATCCCTTTACTAACAACAATTACAAACTTGCTCTAAACATAATCAATGTTTGAGTCATACTAGAGATATTTGGGCAACATCTTATCCTTCAAATCATTGTAAACTCAATAATGTCATTCTTAAACCTTTTATTTCATTTATCTTAAAATGCATCCCAATACTCTTATATTAACAAGGTATATCTATCTAAAATTCCTAACCTACCATGGATAGTCGACAAAAATAAAATATAAATATCATAAGTTAAACTTCAAAACATCCTTCTTACATAGAAGATGACTATCTGTAAAACCTCCAAGTAGCAAGAAAATTTTATTGATTTCCATATATACATGATACCCATACCATTATAGGATGACAAACCTTTATATAATAAAACCTAGATGTTGGATGTAACTTGTACCATGAAGGTTCAATTAAAGATTCACTCAAATATACTTCTTGTAATTGCAAATACTATCATGCTAGGACAAAAACCATATCATAACATGTTCTTTGATATGATTACCAAATACTATACGAGAATTCATATTTAAAACTCAACCACTAATCTTCTACTTGGGCATATTAAATAAAAATTCATATTTTATATCATTATCTTATTATTATTGTCAATAAGTATCGTAGGAACCTCTGTCATAGTCTTTAATTTTTTTCTTCAAGATAAATGTGTCGCCTAAGATACTAGTGCATTATCCAATTATAAGGAGAAATTATTATCTTTTATAATAAATATTGAACACATGATAGTATTTTCTAAGGCCATTGCAGATTTTCAGAGTCAATTGTAGAACACTAACATAATTGAAAGAAATGCCCACAAAAAAGTGGTTGTCAAACCTAATCTATGTCAAAATAAAGGATTTTATTTTTAATCTTAATTCAATTATAAGATTTGAGGACAACCCTCATCTCTAAATTATGAAATTTATTATAATCATCTCCATACCTTAAACAATGAACTTAAGTTAAAGCTAGTGCATATCAATAATCTTCTTTAGCAATTTTAGAATAGTTAAAGAAATATCAATAGTACTATATTCATAATCATCTTCATGGTACGTAATGGAATTAGCCTTCAATTGGAAACTTATTTTCAAGTATTAGTAGGCAACATAATCATATTCTTTGTCAATTCCACTAAGTGTAACCTTAAATGTAATACCTAAAATTCAAGATGGGTTTAATTAAAAAGGAAAATTGCCTATAAGAAAGTTTGTAGTTTTTTTCCCATAGACATTGGGATAGGTTTAATCTCAAAAATATTTTGACTCTAAGCAAACCATTCTTATGAAAAATAAATTATATAATTAATAAAAATAAAAAAACTAAGTACCTATTTTGTTGTTCACTATGCTCCATGAAATCCATATTCTCGATTCATCTTTCACATCTACCAAGGTAATTGCAACTCTAATATCTAAAAAAAATTCCATCCTTTATGCTTTAGTAGGCATCTATTTCTTCTCCTAAGTCTCCTATTTTATCTTACACACAAAGGACATGGGCTATGTTTGGGGAATTTTCCTACCAATTTCATTTTCTTGAGATATTCTAAAGCCTTTTTCAAATGAGATCATGTGTATATCCTTCGTCAAACCCTTTTCCTTCCAACCCTTCAAGTCTGATTCTTATGTCAAGTTCATTTGCATTTTCCTTTTGTGTTAATATCATTCTTATATTTTCCATACATGTCATCCCCCCCTTAAATCACCTCTGTCTATCACACGATGTTCCCAACGGTGCCCCTAATCTATCTCACCCAACTTTTAGATGCCCTCCTACTCTATTCTCCTCCTATTAATCTTTGTTGCTCACACCCTCATGGTAGCACCTAACTTAGACTACTTGAAATCATGCCTTTATGGTGGGTCACAAGTCATTCATCCTTCATGCACCATTATTTCCATGTTTTCTTATAAAAAGCTTTTAAAGCCTTTTCAACTAATTCAGTTCATTCATATCGTATAATATGTGCATTCCACGAAATTAAATTTTCCCTCTCAATTCTCTTTTCCTCGTACTAATATCTTCCTTTCCTATCCCACGTACTTTTTCTTCTCTTCTTTCACACTTTTTCCTAGAGGCAAAGGGGTCACAGGGGTTTATAGACTCCTAGTACCATTTTCGTTTTTTGAACATGTGAATTGAAATTTGAAATTTTGGATGATCAAGGGATTGGAATGCCATATCACTTTAATGTCATTGTAGGAACTATCTAGACACCACACCATCATGCCCTATGTGTGATTGAATGCATTGATGGATGGTAATTTTGTATTCCTTTTTATTCATTTTTTTCACGATGTCCATGCTTCTCATTTATTGTGTAATAATATTGTCTTAATTTTACTAGCATGACACCCATACTCATGCCATTACTCCCCCTATAAGAGTGAGTGCAGGATCATGGGGGTCCAAAAAATGGTGATATGACCAAAAATTGTTGATGACCTTTTTTTATCCAAATTTGATGAAACAAAAAAGGTTTATTGAGAAAATTGTCAGCTTTCCAAAAATATAAGGTACACCTTATTTGGAATTAAATAAGTAATTATTAATGATTTTATAAATATATTATGACCAAATTCTTGATTGATAGGTCAATTGAAAAAAATCTATAATTCTTAAACTATTTCACATTTTTTGAATCTAAAAGATGTAGTACATTCTATGCTTCCCATACTATAGGAAAAAGAAAAAGAAAAATAAAAATTGAATTTCATAAATCTTAGACCAAGTTATGGTGGTCAGACAAACATGTTTTAATATTTAAAAAAAAAATAATAAAAAATTCATAACTAATTATTTACTTGCAAAAAAATACAAAAAAAAAGTAGCACACCCTAGCATGTGTCCTCTACTTATATTGAAAGTTTCAAATAAATATATTACTTTTTTCTTGTACTTAGGTTGGACAAACATACACCTTCATTTTATTTTTTCCTGAAAATTTAGTACTGCTACATTGAAATTTCACCAAATAAATTTACTTTTTTGCAAAAAAGGATTAGTATCTTAGAAACTGCATTCAATTTGCTACAAATTTTGTTCTTACATATTTTCAAATTATGTTAATAACTTATTCATATTTTTATGTCAATTTGACTAAGTCTATTTTTTTGAATTTTCATTGCCACTTAAGGGCCTAGTTTGAACCCCCATGATCTTTCACTGACCTATAACCATTTGATATTCTTTGACTTCATGGGATATGATAACAACATGGTAGTTTTTTGTAACTTTATTTCTATAAAATCAAGCACATAAATAGTTGTTGACATTGGCTATTATTACCTTTGTTTTTCTTGCTAAAGTTGAGTATCTCTTGTACATTTGATATGTACACAGATGAAGCATGGATTAAAATGTGTCGTTAAATAGAGTGGAATTGCAGAGCTTGATATTTTAAAAGCCTTGCATAGAGATTCTACAAGTTTAATGTAATCTTTATTTTATGAGATAATACATTGAGTGTGTGAATGTTTTTGGAGGGTTTTCTAATAGATGAAAGTCCATTGATTTTAAATTTAAATTTTTAGAGGTCGAATTTGTGTGGTCAAAAATGACAAATTACCTTTACAAAAATCATAGTAGGTAGGATTTGTTATCATATTCAATCATACACAAAATGGAAAACACAAAGAAATTAGTTTCATGTTACTTTAGTGTCTACTAGATTTTTTGTTAGGATTTATCCTTGTTAATCTCTAAGGATAGTGATGAAACTTGGGAGCATTCTATCCTATTGGAGTTTCTAATACAAAGGAAATGAACTGCCACCTCTTAGGTTGGTTTAATTACATAGTGATTCTAGAATTGATTTTTCAATATAGTATCCAAACCTCGGTACTTTTTTTCACTCTATTAATGAACCACATATTACTAAAATTATTCAAAATTAATAATTTTCATTATCCCTTTATTAGAAATAATTACAAACTTGCTCTACACATAATCAACATTTGAGTCATACTAGAGATATTTGGGAAACATTATATCCTTCAAAACATCATACACTCAATAATAATAATAAATGTCATTCTTAAACGTTTTATTTCATTTGTCTTAAAATGTGATCCCAATACTCTTATATTAACAAGGTATACCCCTCTAAAATTCTTAACCTACCATGGATAGTCAACAAAAACAAAATATAAATATCCTAAGTTAAACTTCAAAACATCCTTCTTACATAGAAGATGACTATGTGTAAAACCTCCAAGTAGCAAGGAAATTTTATTAATTTCCATAGATGCGTGAATACCCCATTATAGGATAACAAACCTTATATATATAATAGTACCTAGATGTTGGTTGTAACTTATACCATGAAGGTTCAATTTAAGATTCACTAAAATATACTTCTTGTAATTGCAAAATACTATCATGTTAGGACAACAACCATATCATAACATGTTCTTTGATATGATTACCAAATATTATATGGGAATTCATATTTAAAACTCAACCACTTATCTTCTACTTGGACATATTAAATAAAAATTCATACTTTATGTCATTATCTTATAATTATTGTTAATAAGTATGGTAAGAACCTTTACCATAGTCTTTAAATTTTTTTCTTCAAGATAAATGCATCACCTAAGATACAGTGCATTATCCAATTATAAGGAGGCATTCTTATCTTTCATAATAAATACTAAACACACGATAGTATTTTCTAAGGCCATTGTAGATTTTCAGAGTCAATTTTAGAACACTAACATAATTGAAAGAAATGCTCAAGAAAAGGTGGTTGTCAAACCTAATCTATGTCTAGATAAATGATTTCTTTTTAATCTTAATTCAACTATAATATTTGAGAACAACCCTCATCTCTGATTTACAAAATTTCTTATAATCATCTCCATACCTTAAACAGTGCACTTAAGTTAAAGATAGTGCATATCAATAATCTTCTTTAGCAATTTTAGAGTAGTTAAAGAAATATCAATAGTACTATATTCATAATCATCTTAATGGTATGCAATGGCATTAGCCTTCAATTGGAGACTTATTTTCATGTCTTAGTAGACAACATAATCATATTCTTTGTCAATTCTGCTAAGTGTAACCTTATTGAATACCTAAAATTCTAGATGAGTTTAATAAAAAAGGAAAGATAGCCTATAAGAAAGTTTGTAGTGTTTTTCCCATAGACATTGGGATAGGTTTAATCTCAAAAATATTTTGACTCTAAGCAAACTATCCTTATGCAAAACAAAATATATAATTAATAAAATAAAACTAAGTACCTGTTTCACTGTTCACTATGCTCCATGACTAATTATTTACCCGACAATCAAATTAGTCATTTACTTAGTCAATTATAGCTGTATTGCAAAAAAATTAGTAGAATCTAGTCATTTTTAGTTATCATGACTAAAAATTATTTGTGAAATTCTACTAGTGTATTTACTCATACACAAAATGGAAAACCACAAAGAAATTAGTTTCATGCTACTTTAGTGTCTACTAGATATTTTTGTTAGGATTTATCCTTGTTAATCTCTAAGGCTAGTGATGAAACTTGGGAGCATTCCATCCTATTGGAGTTTGGAATACAAAGGAAATGAATTGTCACCTCTTAGATTGGTTTAATTACATAGTGGGTTTAGAATTGATTTTTCAATATAGTATTCAAACCTTGCTACTTTGTTTCACTCTATTAATTAGCCGCATATTACTAAAATTATTCAAAATTAATAATTATCCTTATCCCTTTACTAGTAGTAATTACAAACTTACTCTAAACATAATCAACGTTTGAGTGATACTATAGATATTTGGGCAACATCATATCCTTCAAATCATCATACACTCAGTAATGTCATTCTTAAACCTTTTATTTCATTTGTCTTAAAATGCAATCCCAATACTCTAATATTAACAAGGTATACACCTCTAAAATTCCTAACCTACCATTATTAGTCAACAAAAACAAAATATAAATATCATAAGTTAAACTTCAATACATCCTTCTTACATATTTAAAACTCAACCACTAATCTTCTACTTGGACATATTAAATAAAAATTCATACTTAATGGCATTATCTTATAATTATTGTTGATAAGTATTGTAAGAACCTTTGTCATAGTCTTTAAATTTTTTTCTTCAAGATATATGCATCACCTAAGATATAGTGCATTATCCAATTATAACGAGGCATTATTATCTTTTATAATAAATACTGAACACACATAGTATTTTCTAAGGCCATTGTAGATTTTCAGAGTCAATTTTAGAACACTAACATAATTGAAAGAACCACTCAAGAAAAAGTTGTTGTCAAACCTAATCTATTTCAAAATAAAGGATTTTCTTTTTAATCTTAATTCAACTATAATATTTGAGGACAACCCTCATCTCTAAATTATGAAATTTCTTATAATAATCTCCATACCTTAAACAATGCACTTAAGTTAAAACTAGTGCATATAAATAATCTTCTTTAGCAATTTTAGAATAGTTAAAGAAATATCAATAGTACTATATTCATAATCATCTTCATGGTACGTAATGACATTAGCCTTCAATTGGAAACTTATTTTCATGTCTTAGTAGGAAGCATAATCATTTTCTTTGTCGATTCCACTAAGTGTAACCTTATGTAATACCTAAAATTCTAGATGAGTTGAATAAAAAAGGAAAGGTAGCCTATAAGAAATTTTGTAGTGTTTTTCCCATAGACATTGGGATAGGTTTAATCTCAAAAATATTTTGACTCTAAGCAACTGCCCTTATGCAAAACAAAATATATAATTAATAAAAAAAACTAAGTACATGTTTCATTGTTCACTATGCTCCATGAAATCCATATTCCCCATTCATCTTTCACATCTAGCAAGGTAGTTGCAACTCTAATATCTAACAAAATTTCCCTCCTTTATGCTTTAGTAGACATCTATTTCTTCTCCTAAATCTCCCATTTTATCTTAGGCACAGAGGATGTGGGCTATGTCTGGGGAATTTTCCTACCAATTTCATTTGATAGAGATATTCAAAGCCTTTTTCAACAAATTGATTATGAGAAGATCATGCATATATCCTTCATCAAACCCTTTTCCTTCCAACCCTTCACGTCTTATTCCTATGTCAAGTTCCTTTGAATTTTCCTTTTTTGTTAATGTCATTCTTAGATTTTCTCTACATGTCATCCCCCCCTTAAATCACCTCTATCTTTCACACGATGTTCCCAACGGTGCCCCAAATCTATCTCACCCAACTTTTAGATGCCCTCCTACTCTATTCTCCTCCTATTAATCTTTGTTGCTCACACCCTCATGGTAGCACCTAACTTAGACTACTTGAAATCACACCTTTATGGTGGGTCACAAGTCATTCATCCTTCATGCACCATTATTTCCATGTTTTCTTATAAAAAAGCTTTTAAAGCTTTTTCAACTAATTCATTTCATTCATATCCTACACTATGTGCATGCATTCCATGAGATCACATTTTCCCTCTCCATTCTCTTTTCCTCACACCAATATCTTCCTTTCCTATCCCATGTACTTTTTCTTCCCTTCTTTCATACTTTTTCCTAGAGGCAAAGGGGTCGCAAGGGTTTATAGACACCTTACACCATTTTCTTTTTTTCATGTGACTTGAAATTTTTGATAATCAAGGAACTAGAATGCCATATCACTTTAATGGCATTGTTGGAACTATCTAGACACAACACCATCATGCCCATATGTGTGATTCAACGCATTGATGGATGGTAATTCCGTGTTCCTTTTTGTTCATTTTTTTCATGGTGTCCATGCTTCTCATTTAACTTGTCATTAGCAACTTTTATTGTTTAATAACATTGTCTTAATTTTACTAGTATGGCACCCATACTCATGCCATTACCCCCACTATAACCATTTGATATTCTTTGACTTCACGAGATATGATAACCCAAAACCCTATAAAGGATGTAAATGAATAAGAATGTAAAGAAAAAGAAATAAAATAAAAATAGGGGATAGTACATGCCGATGCGCCCAAGTTTTATATGAATTAAGCATCTGAAAATATCAAGGTTTTAGCGCTACTCGATTCTTGAGTTGAAGGGAAAAAAATTGCAGGATTTTAAAGTGAAATATTGGTTGCGAGTTAAATTTTTTTTTCAAGAATGGGGTGAGGAATGTCCTGAAAATTGTTTTTCCTAGCATGAGACAACTTAAAATTAAAAAAAATTAAATTCATTGAAACCATGGCAAGTGACTTACCTAAAAATTCTACACAAATTGTGTCGTGTTGTTGTCGATGATAAAACACAGGTAGAGCTTGCAATAAAAGTATGAAACCCTTGTTGAAACCTTATTTTCAGTCCGCAACTCGCCAAATTGGAGAAGTGAAAGGTGAATACCAGGGATAAAGAGTTTGGAGGAGCAAAAAGCAACATCAATGGGGAAAGCAACAAAAAGGCACATAAACGACCGAGAAAATGGCCAAAAATGATGAACGGCTAAGATTTGTGTTCTATGTTTTAACCCTTCATTATGACTTATGGATTATTTGAGGGTAAACATATTATGTGCAAGTCTAGGACCTTGACTTTCAACTAAGAATCTTTAAATCCAAATATTCAATGTGGGTTGAGCTACCTTTCCTCAACCTCACATTTAATGCATTTCAACATGATATAGCATAGTAGGGTGGGTAGGGTAATATGGTGTAAACAAAAATCTGATAAATGGGAAAATATTACATCAACCAAAAGTCTACATAGAGATCGATTTGACTCAACCACACCTAGAATTCATTAAACTTGTGGATCTAGGTTTTTTATTTAATAAGTGAATCAACTACCTTAACAAGTTAAGTGTTTGTTTTTATTGCCAAAGGAAGGGTCATCCCATTTGAGACTATCTTATTTGCAAGTAGCATCCTTTATCCTCCTCCTCTAATGGCCATCACCCTATCAATTCAATTACCACTAATGACTCATAAAAAGCTTCATAATCTTCTTTTTTTCATGTGACGTGAAATTTTGGATGATTAAGGAACTAGAATGCCATCACTTTAATGGCATTGTTGGAACTATCTAGCACAATACCATCATAACCATATGTGTGATTGAATGCATTGATGGATGGTAATTCCGTGTTCCTTTTTGTTCATTTTTTTTCATGGTGTCCATGCTTCTCATTTAATTTGTCATTAGCAACTTTTATTGTGTAATAACATTGTCTTAATTTTACTAGTATGACACCCATACTCATGCCAATACCCCCGCTATAACCATTTGATATTCTTTGACTTCATGAATATGATAACATGGTAGTTTTTTGTAACTTTATTTCTACAAAATCAAGCACATAAGTAGTTGTTGACATTGGCTATCATTACCTTTGTCTTGCTTTCTAAAGTTGAGTATCTCTCGTAAGTTTGATATGTACGGAGATGAAGCATGGATTAAAATGCGTCGTTATATAGAGTGGAATTAGGGAGCTTGATATTTCAAAAGCCTTGCATAGAGATTCTACAAGTCTACAATAATCTTTATTTTATGAGATAATACATTGAGTGTATGAATGCTTTTGGAGGAAAGGTTTTCTAATAGATGAAAGTCCATTGATTTTAAATTTAAATTTTTAGAGGTCAAATTTGTGTGATACAAGATTAATCTCACATTGTTGGATTTCTTGAAATAAGAGAATAGCCATGTTAATGTGGAACATGAATATTTGAACATAGTAGACAATAATAGACATAACAAATAGCATATGTTTAAAAATATAGATAGATACAAATAAGACATGATGAAATATATAAAAGAATATATAAATAAAAAAAGATAATAAATAAATAAAATGAATCTGATTTTTTAAAATATAACATTTGTTGATATATAATTATACTCCCCTAAAATAATCCAAAACTAAATAAAGTATAAAAAACTACAACGGTGAAATCCCCTTGCTAAATTTAAAAATTCAAATAAATTCAAATTAGAATGCAATGAAAGCATCACAACCTGTATTCAAGAAAAAAGCAGAAGAAAGCAACGGTTGGAAGTCATAATGGTAGGATACAATTCTCTTCAAATACATTATCGTAGGAGGACTTTGTCAATATTCTCAATTTCTACAAATTACTCTGCATATCCTTTCTTTGCCATTTGCTGGTGATAACACCCAAGAGCTTCATTTGCAGTAGTTTTTTGTAGAGTTAAGATGGGTGTTAATGAAGGCCCTAATACTGTTGAGTGTGGTTGGCAATCATCATATTGTGCAGATCCCTGTGCGTAAAGATTGATTCTCCTTCTTCTCCAAAGAACCCACTCGAAGACATTGCAGATAACAGGGTCAATCTTCTTCTGCTCAATCTTCTTCGTTTGCATATGTCTTGGCAGTTCGAAATACCCTTTACTTGATAATAATCTTTAGCATTTTGCATCTTAAGTCTCAATGTTTTTACAGATAGTTCAGATAACCCTGATTTTCTAGATCGCATTTTTATTGTAGGCAAGATTCTTTTGCAGCTTTTAACCCAATATGTTAATTACGAGACATGAGTTGTTTAGTAATGATTACCCTCTCGAAGACATTGCAGATAGCAGGGGCAGGAAATTGGTGCAAGTAAGCGTGAGACGATTAAGCTTCTACAAAGAACCCAAGACAATAATGCAGAAAGTGGTTAGGAATTAAGCTTCTACAAAGAACCCTATCTTTATATTTCAGCATTTTATTTCAAATTGTGTTTTGCATATGTCCCTCCTGTTTAAGAAGGCACCAAAATGCCCCTCGTTCAAGGCTTGCTTCTTTTGGGCTGCGACTTATGTGATATTTTTTCATTCCAATTCCATTGTTTGACAATTTCTTCATTTCTGAATCGTTTTCCTTCAAATTGTTCTGTATCTTTCCTTCAAATTGTTCTGTATCTTTCCAGATATTTTTTCATTTCATTGTATTTTATTGCAGGCATGATGATCATGGGAGAGTATATAAATGAGTCACCCTTAAATATTATGGATTACTGTGTGTAGGCCAACGGGGTGTCCCCAACCTAAGGTAAAATGGAAAAAAGAAAAGATCTCCTTGCGCTTCGAAAGAGAGTCAAGAGAGTGACGTTGAATTCAAGTCGATGATCCGAGGATGAATTTCTGAAATTGGGTCTAAATCTGTTGAATGTACTTTGTGTTGGCTTATGTCTTCAATAAGAAATCACGACGTTCAACGATTAACTTGTGGCGTTATATCTTCTTCTTGTGATGGAGATGATTGATTAGTACGATAGGAGCAATATAATGAAGAACAATTCTCAGTTCTCCTCTACTTCCACTATGTCTTGATCTCCATGCTGTTGAGGTAAGCTTATCTTCTTTTCCCTTTATTATAATTGTCCATACACTGTGAGACTGCATGTTTCATGTGCTTGGAGCTTCTTTTAGAATCATATGTAGGGTTTCAATTTTATTTGGAGCTTCTTTTAGAATCATATGTAGGGTTTCAATTTTATTTGGTTTGTAAATTTCATGATTTCAATTTTAAAATTTAAAGAATTCTCAAAACAATTAATTACAATTTTTCCATGAATCTCACAAAATAAGGGGAAATTATAGAGGAAATGAGGGAAAACTATAGAGGAAATGAGGAAAAATTGCACAAGAAAATAGGGAAATTTGCAAAGGAAATCAGGAGGGAAAATTTCAGAACCTACTAGTTTTAAACACCTTTGCTCGAAAGTCCCCTGTTGTTCGTTTAAACCAACACTCTTTGAGCTCTCACGGGTTGTAGAACCTTGCTCCGGTGGTGGATGGTGCTACATAGATAAACTTAAAGAGGTCAACTTGAACCTAAAAGCAAGATGTCAATTCATATAACTTTAAAAAACCTTTGAGTGAAGGTTACCTTTTCTTGAAGGTATTAATTTATTGTATTTTTAAATAGTGAAGACCTTCGAATGAAGATGGCCTTCGATCAAAGGTCTCTGCGTAAATCTTCGAGTGAAGGACATTCATTTGAAGAAATATCTTCAAACAAAGGTAGTTCAAAAAATTCCCACTCCCTTTCAAAGTAGTTGAGAGGACCACCAAATCCAAGTGATACAGACAGGACATCCACACCATCATAGATGGCATCATCAAATGCTGCAAGAATATCTGCTTCTGTGTGTCCATCTGTCCAACAAACTTTGTACATTGCAACCCTTGCACCAGGGACACCACCTCGTGCATTTCCTTGAGCAATGCCATAAGACTAGCATTGTTTATATAGTTTACATACTCTCCAATTACTCTCCGAGTAGCCAAGTAATCTCCAAAAAAGTTGCATGCCGAGTAATTTCTGCTTTTACTTGCGGGCAGTATGCATATGGATTTTCTCCCGTCAAATTATCGGGTAATCGCCATTAGCTTGCAAAAAACCCACAAACTTGGCATGTTTGTGTGTGTATAAATATGTCTGTGTGTGTATATGCATGCATACTTGGCATCTTGTGTATGTTTATAGATATGTATGTGTGCATAGTGCAGTCCTGAGTATACACATACATAAATATTCACACACATTTGCCGAGTATTTTTCAAGTATTTGTTGAGTATTTGCCGAGTTTTTTCCGAATCAAAATTTTTTTACTTGCCGAATACTCTCCGATTCTGAGTATGTAAACTATGGTTTATATGATTTCCTGCAGTAGTAGAGGAGGTATGTGTTCCATGGCCTTGACCATCTCTTGGAGATAGAAACTCCCCTGATGGTGGTGGCTCATTTGTAAAGCTACGATAATACTTTGCCCCAACAAGTTTCCTGCCAATTTAGCCTTACTTTCAGCTACCTAATGCAGGGAAATTTACTTGGAACTTTAGAAATTTAATATATCTTAGTTAGTTGTCTATTCATTTAAGGCCATATTTATTAATTAGAGCGCTTGGTCTGTATTCTTTAGCAGTGCATCATTATCTAAGTTCATTCTACTTGAAAAGAAGATTATTATAGGTAATTTTTAACAAAAACTAGAGCAAGAATGAGACTGACTTGTTGCAGGTGGGAAAGTCTGATGTTGTGTGGCATCCACCCCTCCATTTGGATGGCACTGGACCAAATCCTGCCTCGTTGAAACTTTCTGATTCTGGCCATATTCCTAAAACATCACATAATCTGAAAATTAATATCTTAAACACTAGGACATTAATCGTTTTGATTCAAAATAAAAAAAAATGTTTTTGGATTTTGACTTCATGAATTTTTTTCATCAATATTTGGCATCATGTTTT
This sequence comes from Sequoia sempervirens, assembly GCA_007258455.2. Classification (NCBI taxonomy): domain Eukaryota; kingdom Viridiplantae; phylum Streptophyta; class Pinopsida; order Cupressales; family Cupressaceae; genus Sequoia; species Sequoia sempervirens. Next base: position 3,560 of record VDFB02107693.1, on the reverse strand, counting down.
ATAATCCATCATCAAGATGAAGAAAGTAGACTGCATGGGAAGAAAAAATTGAGTATGATTCGAAACATTGATGGAAAAAAAACACTCAATCAAATCCACAAATATTTCAAACTGATATATAACAGAACAGAAAATTAAACAGTCAAATCCAGAAACATTTCTAACATATTTTAAAGCAGGAGAATAAACTCTTTAGTTTTGACAATTTTACCTGTGTCAATGATACCAATGATGATGTCACTTTGATAAGCTAAATTATTGTTATGCGCAGATGCAGGAAAGCCGATAAAATCCCATGACCTTGTGGTAAAAAGTTGCACTTCCTTGCTCTCAAACACAGAAACCACACCGGCCATATCTATACTTCAAAAACATATGCATTTAGAGCCTGTAATTGTACGCAACTTTCCAAAATGAGAATAAAACATGTTCTCACAAATGTTTTCAAATTATTTTACTTGAGAGTTGTTGGACATGAGATGGAGAAAGCATAGCTGCAAATCCACTAAAGCTCTTTCCATAACCTTTCTTCAAAAATTCCTGGTCTTCCTCCCGGCTTTGAAATCAACATTATAATTATGTCGGGTCATGTTAAAATTGTCAGTAACAATCAAAACTTAAAATGTGTTATTTAAACGAAAATCAATATTTAACTGCGAACCCAACAAATAGATTATGGATAGCATATAAAATAACCTTCCATGTACAGATTCAAGCATATCAAGGTGCAATGCCGCAGCTGCTGTGTGAAAATCTCCATTATCTTGTGATGGAAGGTTGCCGATGTAGGCCACATGAAGCTCCATGTAAAATGAGGAGGGTTACTCTATTCCTCTTACATGCTTTTTGTTTCTTGTGGTGTTCTGTTCTGTGGTCTTGCGGTATGTTGGAATGGCATAATGAACTAATTAGTTTTATTCATTTTTATCTTTTTCTGGTTTCTTAAATTGTTTGTGGACTGTCCCTTGGTTTAGGTTACCTCCATGTTCAGGAGGATACTATTTCCTTGATGTTGGATCAGATTTAGATCATAAACTTAGATTTATGTTTTGGTGAGCTTGCAGCCTCTAGATTTATCTAGGACTTGCAACATGTTAAATATACTCTAGACTTTCACCTGGCCTGCTCTGTTGCTGTATGCTATGTGTGTTGTTAAATTTACCCAGAACCTACACTTGGCTTGGTCAGTTGGAGTAAGGCGCAGGGAGAATTGACTGTGTTAATGAGTAGGTAAAATGTCTTTTGAAGATTTGAACATGGGTTTACCCTATGAAAGCCCTGAATGAATGTGCAAATTACCTTTTGAGATCTCCACTATAAAGGCCGGAAGATTTCGCAAATAATGAGTTACTGTATTCTTTTTCTTTTGAGGTCTCCACTGTAAAAGCCTTTCTTTTTCTTAAGAAATATACGGTTGTTTTCAGTTGGACATTTTTTAACCTCATTTTGTTGTCAGCTTTTTATTTATTTAAATTTTGTTGCTTTGACACTCCTTGTGAAAAAGATGTAATTGGTTCCTTTTTGATTTCTCATGGTACAGGTGCTACTGATAGTTGTCAAGTGGGAGGAGGAAAAGGAAGAGTTGATTTTCTTTAGGATAAGTTATTTGGATCAGATCATTGGGCCACATCTTTCCAGTTCGGTCACAATGGGCACCAACTTGGGCTGCGATTTGTTGTTCCTCATTTTGCAGTTTCTAGATGAGGAGAGATTCAGTGAAACAGCACACAAGTAAGTATTTTCTGTCTAATTATGGTAATTTTGATTCCTTCTTGAGCATGGTTTTATTTGAGTAGTACCAATGCATACAGTGATATGGTGATCAAAATGCCCTTGAATTGACATCTCTTTTTTGAAAACACTTTGAATATCCATGCATGTTGAATTAGAAACAAGATAAATAAATAAAAATTATGCTTTTTTGAAATAGAACCTTCCATGAAATAAAATTGTTTTCCAGCTAAAGTCTAAAGCTAACTAAATGTATATGTGTTATTGATCTTTATACTTCCACAATTTGCATGGATGTCATGTATAGCACTCACGGCCAGAGCAGTCGCCAAATACATTTTTTGGAAAGATTCAAAATCATTTTGAAACCATTTTAATGCATACATTTCTCCTCCTAACTGCATTTTCTCGAGGCTTCTAGAGAATTTTGAAACCATTTTAATGCATGCGTGGGATAAAATCTCTATGAGGCATGCTTGTCAAACAAAATGATTCCTTAACCTGGCTAGCAATATTTCCTTGAAGTTTCTGAAGTCCCTTCAATAGTTCCACCAATCATAGACCTGGAGGTTATTTAGTTTACCTCTTGCATTTGTTTGATAATTCTAAAAGCTTTTTCAAGAAATTGATTTTGTGCATGTTCTGCAAACATGTGCCCTGTCAAATAGTTGCTATGCCATACCTATCTAGCATTTGCATGTCTGAAAGGCCTTATTCTTTATAAATATGTCTGCATGCATCTCCATGACTTGGTGATGGAGGATAGAAATGCAGATTTAAATGGAGGCGTGGGCTCTATAGAGCCTTTTATCAGCTCTATTAATGCATTGCGAACAATATTTCTGAATCATTTTCCGATGGCTTACATGTTTATTATGGTTTGTAGTAACAATGGCTTACATGTTTTTCTGTCCTATGACAGGTGAATGATTATATTTCATGTCAATTAAAACAGTGCAGCAGCAGCAGTTTGCAAGTTAGTGGTCTTAGTTTTAATGCATTTGACAAATTGGATGTATGTCTGTGGTCTGCATTCTGCTGCTGGTTTATACTTGTATTTGCCTGATTTGATTTTCATGTTCAAACATGCGTGTAATTTTATTTTATTTTTAAACTCTATTGATCCAATGTGTGTAATTTAGAACGGTTTTGTTGAATAATTCTGTTTAGAATTTAGATCAGTTTATGATATGTTATAATTCATAATCGCTTAGTGGCTATTTTGGGTTATTTTGGAGTGTGCAATTGCTTGTATACTGTGTACTGTGATTTAGAACCATATATCTTGATAGTCTTGTTCATTTTGTTGTTTTGCATCTGACAAATTATTTTTTACAACATGCTTATCACTGATAACTACATTCTTTGTTCTTAAGTTCCAATAATGTGGCAGAGCAAGGTAGAGAAAAAAATGATGATAATCTTAAGGATTTTTTTAACTTCTTAGAAAAGTTGAGTTGTATATTTATTGAAGCAAATTTTCTACTTTGCTCTTTTGAAAATGATTAGTGATGCTTTCATCTAACTTAATATTTGTATATATAAATGTACTTGCATATATTTGCTTTTGTATATGTATATGTATATTTATATGTATGTGTGTGTATATATATATATATATATATATAATAATAATTTCAAGTCAATTATATTTTATAAATATAAATTATTGTATATATTACATTTTTAAATATATATATATACTAAGGGGGCGAGAGGTAGAGGGAGTGAGAGGGGAAGAGAGAGGGAGAGGGAAAGAGGGGTGAGTGGTGGGGGGAGAGGGGTGAGGGAGAAGGGGAGTGGGAGTGGGAGAAGGGTGAGGTGGAGGG
>VDFB02107692.1:0-40547 GCA_007258455.2 Sequoia sempervirens | reverse complement strand
ACATCCATTTGACCATACACAATGATTTTCAAATTTTACACCCCTGCTTCTCAAATTCTCAAAAAATATTGTAAAGCAATGTTGGACAAAAAGTGTGTCATGCTCTTTATCATCACTAATATAAAAGTGATATTCTTTTTTAATGACTTGTTCTTTCTGTACTCTCAACACTATCCAATTCTAATTGTGCATGTCGATAACACACATGAACCATAATAGTGATCTACTTTGAAAAGTAATACTCTGATTGAATCTCCTTTTGATGTATAAAGGAGTAATTTTCTGCAAAGTCAACTACTGATAGAACTGTTCCATGTGGGAAAGTATCTCTCAATGTTTGGAATTGTTGTGCTTGCCACTTAGCAAAAAATGAATGATGTATGTATGGTCGTATCAAATTTCAAAAATCTTCCATAAATTTTCCAATGGGAATCTCTCTCTTCTACATAGATCAACCTTGTGGATTCTTTCCCAAAATTTGTTTGCAACTTTACATACTTGTACCTGTGTCAGTAAAATATGTGAATAACTAATAAACCACACTTGATCAATGAAACATTACATCAAAGAGAATCCAAATAATTGATTTATGAGAAATTGAAATAACAACTCTGTAGTACTTCTACCCTGCAATTCTACTCCGCCTTTTATATGTCAAGATCTCACTTGGAAGGAAATTTCAGCCAAATTTCCACATGTCTCTATGTAAAAATTCCTTCTTTTTATGCAATTTATTTGAGGTCCATTTTCATGATCACATAATATAGACTTTATGAAAAAACTTTCCTGTTTAGAAGGTGCATTTTGAAACCCACATCTTTCTTCTCTCATCTTTTGAAACACCTGATAGTAGAGATCAAATTCAATATGATAACGACAACAACAAGTTTCAAAAAACTTGTTTATCTTCACATAATATGGTTTTAACCTTTGAAACATTGTTTGCCCCATCTTGATATGAGGATATGCATTACAAAAGTTCATATACATCTCAAATTGTGTTATGTCTAGCCAATGTTTGATATGATTTTTATAAATACTAGGTCCAATCCTATGTCTCATAACATCTCTAGTATTTGATGATGGACTAGTCTAATCATGCCAAAAACCTAAGACCAAGTTCCTAACAACATATTCAATCCTTCAGAATGGGAGCTCTATAATACAATTTCCCAATTTCCTTCTAAACCTCATCCAAAAATTTCTCTTTTTCTCATAGATTTTATCAATGTGGTTCTACTTATAACCACTTTTAGTTGAAAGTGTCGACATTTTTCTTTTCTTGCTATATCTTGTGCTGTCAGATGTTTCAACATCACCCTTCTTGTAGTGGCCTTATCCACAGTTCGAGATCCTTTCCCAATGGAATCTAAACCCTTTTAACATTTTGAAAAATATCCTTTTGTAATCCCATGTGTTTCTTCTTATTTGATGATGAATGGACACCCAACAATTGTAATGACTCTTTGAGCTCATCACGAAGAAGCAAACGTGATAACAATTGGGTTTTTTCAAATGTATCAAGATGATTGAAATGATGATTGATCATTCCATTTACAGATTTAGTCAGCCGACTCTTTCTTACAGGCACACAGCATAATATTTGAGCTTCCATATCCATTTCAAGTAAATGATCTAAATTTCTATGAGAAATTTGTTTCCCCACCTTCTCAGCTAGTTTTATATGCTCATCCATACCAGTAGGAGGAAGTGATCCCGACCCCTCTCCAGCATGCATTGTTTGAACTTGTGCCTCCTCCCTATCTTCAAGGACCATCTTTTTGTAATGAATTTGAAGAAGAAATAGAAATTCAAAATCCATCTTTTTGTAATGAGTTTGTTAAAATTTAAAAACATTCAAGAACCCTAAATTCTTTGAAATTGATGAGCATAATAGAAATTCTTGCAGGCAAGAGGTCATCACAAACCATTCACTTGTGGGCTTCAAAATTTTTCAATGAATGGTTTTCCAATAAGATGTATTAACCAAAATATTCCAAATTTTTATACAATTACTAAAGATGTACAAAATGACACCTTTACTAAATAAATTAAAAGATTGATGTAAACAAAAAGTTTGATAGAAATAATACTGTTGTTAAAGTTTTTTTTAATTCATTAAATTCTATTGTAAATAATAGTAAGGAAGAAGATAAAAGAGTTGCTCATAGACTAATAACATCATTAGTAACAAATTAAATAATTAAAAAGGCTCAATTATTAAGGTAAACTTGTCTTGAATTAAGCCTAAATTGTAAAACATTATCAAAAGTACTATCAATAAGATCATGATTAGAAAGTCCTATTGAAAATCATACTTGGGCTTTTAGTAGTAGGCTTCCGTGAGTCGATAAGAAGCTAATTAATAGCACATAGGATGAAATTCAACAATTTTGACACTCTAACTCTAGATTTACATATGAGGTTGGAAACAACATTTTTTATACTCAACCTAGGCCATGATTTTGTTATGAGTATGAAGAGTTTATGATAGAAATACATCCATTATCGTTGAGTTAAAAGTAGGTTAAATATTATTTTTCTTAAAAAATCACTTTTATATAAATGTAGGTGTTTTGGAGATCGAAGCTATAGTATGAATAAGTGATTGACATCGATGGCTATAAATTTCAAGGTGGGGACATTCAATATAATTTATAAGGTGTTATACTATTAAATTCTTTCATTGTTTAGTTAGTTTTAATCAATGTTGTATGATTTATTAAACATTTTTTTAATATTTAAATGTAGGTGTTTTGGGGAGTAGAAGTGATAGATCTAGCTCATTGAGAAAGGATATAGGTAGAGAGGAGGAGTGACCTTGACAAGGATTGAGACATGGATCACCTTAGGGTGGTAGATATGAGTGGAACATATCCATAGAGAAGGATAGGCGAAGAGGATAGATATAGAAAAATGTGATCAACATAGATTAAATAACAAATAAAGCATAAATCAAATACTTTAACAGTATAAAATATAAAATGTAACCGAGCATTTGTGGGTTTGCATCCCACCAAGCATGTCAATTTGTAAGCATTGAATTTAAATAAATGAGACATTGAGGAAAATAAATGTAGACTTCAAATTGAATTAAAAAATCACCTCTAATAGAGTGAAAAGATGAATTACACAAAAAATGAACTAAAATTATAATGAAATACATATTGACAAATGGATATATCTTGCAAATGATAAAACATTTATTGCCCAACTAGATAAAATATACTTGCTCAAAATTGAGACGATGAAATGATGGATTTGATCTCAATTTATAGATTTTTTATATGATGGATAAATTGCTAGGATTTGATCATGTATCATGAGTTTAAAACCCAATTAAAATGTGGCTACTATTATTACCTAATTAACTAATTTATTTATTTAATGAAATTTCTTAATTATTTTGATCAATGAATTGATTGAATTATTTTCAATTTTTATCTAATTTGATTAAATATGTTAAATAATTTGATTGATATATAAACTAATTTATCATAATTTTCATTGAATTATCTAGGAATAATAGATTTACTTGGATTTATTTTAATTTATTTCAATATTTGTGAGAGAATGATTCATTTAAATATTTGGTTAATTTATTCTACTCAAGTAACAATGGAGGCCGATTTGATCAATAGGAAAGCATTCATCCCATCCCAAAAAGGGAGTACATTTAGAGTTTGAGACTTTTTTTTCAAAATGCTGAAGAAAATTTTCAAGATTGATTGTTGGCATGTGGAGTTAGTAATTTGGGTGACCGTAGGTGACCAAATTCTATATGAAACTCTCTAGTTAATGTCTCTCTCTTAGGTAGTGTCTTTATTTTTGTTTAATGTTATGGATCTTCAAAATTATGGTTTAGTTGCTTAGTTTGTAGTGGATTATGTTTTATAAGTTCTTTTTGGACCATTCCCTAAACAATGCCATTCAAGATGATAACTTACATAATGAAAAATATTTTGTTGGGTATTTGTTTAGACACAAAGTTTTAAAGGAAAATTCTAGTTTCCTTTGTGTTTGAATTTCTTTGAAATGAACCTTGCAAGAATGGGATGAATCTTTAGTGGATAATACAATCAATGGACATAAAATAGAATTGAGCGCTCTATTGTATGGAGAAACAATGGAGGCACATAAGGAAATGTTGTTTCTCCTCACTCATGTCCCTCACCCTTTGCTAGTTTTTGCTATATATATGTAATATATGGGCACTCAAAAAATATGTAATATGTCTTCTTTTTAGGTTTTTTTTCATTTATGGTAGGTTTTCTTAATCAATTTTGTCTATATATGATTGCTACAATCCTATTTGATGGGTCTCTTGGTTTTGTCCCTACACCTTCATGATTTGTGGGTTGACATGCCCTTCTCTATTTTGTACTTTACTATGGAAATTTTTACAATAAATATTTTAATTAGTTTAGGCCTTGATCGTTTTAGGTCTGAAAAGAAAAATTAATTTGATTTTGATAAAGTGTAGGAATTAAGGTATCATGAATTTTGTTAATAAGTGGATGTTAGGTGTTCGGGTGGGGACCATGGTATGGATATGAAGTGTATGTGAGATTTAGTGTCTACAAAATCCAAAGGTAAATCAAAATATTATAAACATCAAACTTTTTTGGAAGGATAATATAAAACCAAATCTAAACACAATATAAACATTGTAATCACAACCATACGTACTATATATATGAGATTGCATACAACCATGTGTAAAATTTACAACCATGTAAAATTTATTCATATGTTGTTTAATAAGAAAAAATGTCATAAATTATATTTCTAGAAATAAAAAGGACTACAAATATGGAGGGAAAAAATTAAATAATCTCAACATAGCAAGGATTTTACAAAGTGATAGATAATTTTCTCAAAAGAAAAAGGATGTGTTGTACACAAGACAACAAACCACTTTTTCATGTTTTTTGATGTCTAAATTGAGATGCACGATTATTTTAAAATGTTCACATGCATCTTAAAGTGGAAAAAAATGTAATGATAAAATTTGCATATCCATATTATTCCTATTGTATTTTTTGCCTCATTTTGAATATATATATATGGTGCAATATTGTGCAAAGTGGTAATAATTCCCCTAGAGTTTATGACCTATGATATAGACATAAATCAAACACTTGAACTCCATTTTTTCCTTACACACATCTTATCAAAGCATTTTTTTGACACATATCCACACATCCACATTTCCTAATGAATCTTATGTGTATGTCTAATGGTGGCGTGTGGAAGGATAAATATGGCTATTGAAAACTTTACCATTATCTTGACCACTAATTATGGCTATATGATTATCTTATTGTAATGAACCTAAGTTCATTCGATAGATATTAATGAAGTTGAATTAGGAAGCATGGATTGTATTTTATTATACACATTTTATGTTTAAAAATATGGGTCTAATTTTTGTGATATTGAAAGTTAAATTTTTTCAATAGTATATCCAAGGTATAGGGATTTATTAGTGGTAAGAGTAGTGTAGGATAAAAATGAGAATGTATAAAGAGGGGAAGGTAGATAGAAAGGTAATGACATGGTAATGGAAGGAGAAGTTACACTATAAGGTTATATGGAGAAAGCATAATGATTTTATAGGTATCATCATGCTATTAGAAATTGCTCTATATGAATCACATGTTGATGATACTACTATAAGGGTATGCACATGAATATTTTATTGTAAATGATATTATTATCAAATAATATAATTGGTTCATGTTTTTGATTGTGGGATTTTTCTTCAAAGAGGATTTTCCCATGTACATAATTATGTTATAAATTTATAATTTATATATTTTTCTTGTAACTAAAATTAAATCTATTTTGCATATTTATCTCTTGATAGGTTAATATGGACATTTTTAATGTTAAAAATGATACAATTTGTGGTTCTATTTGAACTTCATAACTTTATATTGTTTGTTTCCATATGCTATTAAGTTCTTATATATGTTTCACTTGGTCTTTCCATTTAGGAGCAGGGTATCCACAACTTTGATTGTTGAAATGGGAAGGAATATTTCATTTACACATAGAACATAAAAATGTATGCAAAATGGAGAAGCAAATCCAATTTGAATTCAACAAATTTGAATTTTTTTAAAAAACTCCCAAAAAAATCCAATTTGAAAACATTTTAAAAACTTCCAAACAAATCCAATTTGAATTCAACAAATTTGAAAACATTTAAAAACTTCTAAAGAAATCCAATTTGAATTCAACAAATTTGAAAAAAATTGCATCTAGGGTTTCAAAATTTAACATATCAGTGCATTTTAAACTCTAAAAAATTTAAATTTCAAATACCTGGTGCTCATTATGGAAGTTTAGGCTGATGAAGTTTGGAGAGACCAAGTTAAAGTTGTGTTCGACACCGGAAAGAAGAAATCAGTTCACTCGCTGTCACGGTCTTGGTTCGCCACACATAGGGAAAGCAATGGCAATTTTAGAAAGTGACAGTCGAAATGAGAGCTTTTGGTTTTTTTGTCATGTGCAAAGGGGTTCAGTCAAACCCAGGTTTGACCAAACCCATTTAAATAAGGTTTTTTTCCATTTAGGGTTTGGGATTCGAGTGAACCAGGGGTTTGACCGAACCATATGGTTTAACCAAACCCTTAGTGAGGTTTAGTCGAACCATATGGCTCGACCGAACCCCTTGGTTTTTGAGGAAATGGAAAAAACCAAAATTTCCTTCCTCATATAAATTGTAAACCACTATTATAAAGGCACCTAGAAGTGTAGATTGTTTAATGCAATGTTTAAAATCAGGTCCTAAGACCTAGGTGGGACCCATACACCCAAGGTGGTGTATGAGTCCCAGATCACTAGATCTAGAACACACAACCTTAAACATTGAATCATAATTTATCATTTATTAAATTTTAGGATTATCCTTAGAAGATTGCATTTAATAAGGCTCGTGGATGCAAAATAGGACAAAATAAGGCATAAAGAAGCCCAATTTTAATAGGGAGGACCCAAACAAGTGTGAAAATATGAAGGGATACATTTTTCTACACTACATTTAGCCCACACTTTAATGACAGGAGGAACTTGCTTCAAACCCACACTAAAGTAGAAAAATCCGCATTAAGGGGTCCAAGTGTACCAATGCTAGTGAGATAGGACAACAATGATCTAGAGGGATGATCAAGCCCCTAGGAACAAAATCGTATGGAAAACCAACATAGGCACAAAATAACACACATGTGAATGATATATGAAGCAACAACAAGGTACAAGCATACACTGTCAAAGACATAAAGAAGGAAGAAAAGGAAAAAGAGGGTGGATCAAGCCTCCATAGTCTTTCCAACACGATGTGGACCATAAGTGTTGTCATAATAGTGGTTTACAATTCTTGAGAGGAACGAATTTTAGCTGAAATCACATATTTTTAGAAAATATAATGATTTAAGCCTTAAAAATTTCCATTTTAAGGATTCCAATTGAAGATGGTTTGATCAAATCACCTTAGATCAAACCCCCCTGGATAGAACCTCACTAGTTTTAAACCATACTATAAATCGTCTCTTTACACCTATCAAAATACCGATAAAAAATCACCTTTGATTTAGATTTTGGGATCAAATGAATTCATTTAAAATTTATTTCAAATGATTATGGTATTCCTTTTAGAACAAGCTATCCAATTAATATAATTTTAATATGTTTTGGTTTTGTATGTGTATTTTTTTTAAGTTTTATTAAACATAGGTTTTTCATCAAAATGAATTTCTTTGTTCTTCACATGTGGAAAAATAGAAGATTATCAAAAAATTTAGAAAAATATGAGTGCACCTAGATATTAAAGTCCTTGATCCAACAAAAATTAAATTAAATTTGACATATACAAAAATTACTGCGTTATATGTATAATATGGTATGAATTGTAATTCATTTGACTTTGAACTTGATTTAAAGAAAAAATATTCAATAAAAAACTATCTAACCAAGTGGAAGCACTAGATATCAAAGTTACAAATTTAAATTTGAAAGAATTATAATTTTATCCTTCATGGAAAAAAAGTTATCGTTATAACGTGTGCGCCACTTTTTAAAATGTTGTTTTCTGAAAAAAATCTATTTTCGTGGGAGATGGAAAAAGAAGTGCAATTTGATTCCAAAAATTTTGAAAAAAATATTTTTAGAATCTACAGAAAAAATTTGATGAGACTCTAGTTTGCTCCATCTTCAAATTCCTCACAGTTTAGCTGCTATAGGTGCCCAAATGTGAAGATTTAGTTAAAAATAATAATTTCAGTGTCCAGTTTGGCCAAAAATTGTAAACCACTATTATGGGATCACCCCCATGTATAAGTTGTTTGTCCAAAAAAAATTACAAGAGGAACATGATGTCCACTATGCAAACCAAACACACGCTCACATGGGCTAGTGGAATCTGGTATCCACTAGGTGAGCCCCTGTTTGGAAACATACACACATGACTAATATGCATCCACACAGATAAGCAAGTGGTTATGGGAAAGTAATTCCTAAGTTTGGCTTCCCATACATACTAACCATACCAAATCTATACCTCCTGAGAACTTTGATAAGGAACCACACAAAATGAATAATAGGATTCATGAGGCATTCAAAACTTCGTATTCTAATATCCATGAACTGAACAAGCAAGATGGCTCCATAGGAAAGAAAATTGTGTTATGCAAGATGGCCATATAACAGTTATTGTAAATGCAAAAGTAGTGTAAGGTATGTTCAAAGTGATTTTTCTTAGTTCATGTAAGGTCTTAACTTAGGGGGCATCATGCCTAATGTCTCCAAGAGAGGACCAATAGAAGAATAAAAGATTCACAACTTAGGGGATGCATTGTGTTGCATCAAGTCACTAAGAGGAATATAATATGCTAAGAGAGATCATGCGCTTGAAGGACATCACAACCAATGTCACCACAAAGAGAAAGAAACATCGTATGAAGTAAGAAGACCACACAATAAAACATGAGTTGTAATTGAAATTATTGAAAGAATAATGCCAATGTATACCCCCACTAAATAAAGAAATTGCTAAGCACCATGTTGTGAGCAATTACTTTAAAGTAGAAAATGATAAATGCTAGAAAGTGAGGGCTTATTTGGAAATCCGTATGCCAAGACATATGTTTCCAAATGAAGCTATGTCATGAAAAGGGGTTTCCCCCAAAAGGAAATACCAAAATCACATAAGGGATCCATGGATTCAGGATCAGTATGTATTTGCTACAATGTTGTTAGATAGCTTAGAAATGTCATCATTCCCCAAATACTCATGGAACAAGAAGAATGACACATAGAGAGTGAAAACAAAGAAAATATTTTGGGTCAACATGGAAGAGGCCTAAATGTCTCGATGCCTTGCATCATCCCTAAAAGGAAACACAAGACAAAGAAAAGATAAAATTTTATGACATATAGATGTTCATGTAGATACAAATAGAGGAATATCACAAAAAGAGAGAGATACATCAAACAAAATAGTGAGGGATATCACATTATGCACACACAATCACACACATAATATGAAAAAAAAAGAAACAAATACAAGACTAGTAAGGCACATGCGAGTCAACCTGTAGCAGGTCGCCCACATCCCAATCTTGTTCATCATATGTGGGAGGCAGACAACTAGCCAAAGGGACAACAATGAGTGCAGTACTAGGACAAGGCTATCTAATTCTTTGCCCCCACTAAGTGCAGGACAAGGATGAGTTGAGATAAGTGATGAGAAACAGCTCCTTGCATTTTTAAATGATTTTCAATGAATGTAAAGCATGTAATAGTGAGAATAATATGATTCTACAACTATTACATGGAAATGATGGGAAGGGAATGCTATGTGATCACTTGGTAAAAATCATTGTTATCGAAGTAAAAATCATTCAATATCAATTTTAATGCACGAAAATCGTCAGTAAGATGCCCAAGAGTTCTATGATATGCATAATAATTCATGTTTTTCTTAGGTATGCTTCTTTTACTAGGAGGTGGAAATTTAATCCAACCTTTCTTAAGGAGGTGTTCCATCTTGTGTTCAATTTCTGTTTGAGTATGTAAGAATGGAAATTTTTTAAGTTTTTAAGGTTTTCGTTGTTTGCTAGATTCACTAATTTGTTGAGGGGGATATTGAGCAGTAAGACCTAAGATGATTCTATCATCGTTGTGAGGCATTGGTTGTTCTTTAGGAAGGAGGACACTTCTGTCTGGAGGAGGATCTTCGTACCCTACTCCTTTGGTATCTTCAGTTGGTATTTGCTCTAAGAGTTTGTGAATTTCATGTTTGCTTGTTGTATCACATCCTTGCTTAGTTAATATCTTAAAGGCTTGGCCATAAGTCTCTTCAAGGTTGATGGGAGTGTTGGTCACTTTGTTAACATAAGATTGACACACTTGATTAGAGGAACTAGGATCACTTATTGCAGGGAGCTTAGGCTTAGTTTGTCTCTCAATTTTAGGATGTAATAGATCAAACATCTCAAGTTTTGTTGGTTGTTTCATGTAAGGAAAAAAAGATGCATTAGTCTAAAGTTTGTTAAGGCAATCGTTTATGAAGTTGTTCATGTTGTCATAATCTTTTCCAATGATGTCAACTTCACAAGGAGGACATGCAATTGGAGTTGATTGAGAATGAGTGAGTTCAATTTCATTAGGATCATTTCCAAAGACACAACTTGACACATCCACTAATGATTGCAAGGAAATCCAAAACTTACCAAAGAGCATATCTATGATGAAATGCAATGCAATGACTTAGAATAAAATGTGTAAATGCAATTTTTAGATTTTTTAACAAGGTAATTTATTGATTACACTATGCAACAATATGAAAATGAAATGTTTTAAATGCAATTTTGAAATTATGCAATGTAATGAATGAAGCAGATTGAGCTAGATCTAATGAAATAAATGAAACAAAAGATTGGAAAATTGAAACAAAGATCTGGCAATAGTAAACAAAAGCACAAAAATGAAGTTTTAAATGCTACAAAATGCAGATTTAGACTTGATATGGGACTAAATCACCTAGATGGGAAAATGAGTCCCAATTATGGTTTCTAGAAGGTTCAAATATTAAAAATAGATAACACAGAATTCCCAAAAATATGGAAAAACAACCTATATAGGACTAAATCACCTAGATGGGTGAATGAGTCCTAGATTAGGGTTTTTAAACCAAATTCAACAAATTTTGATTTAATGTTAAGGTTTCTAAGTTGCATGTTGACTTTACTATTTGCAAGTACAATTTTCCAATGAAATTGAATGATGCAGGATGCAAAAAATGCAACCTATATGAACTTTTCACTAATGCAAAGTTAATGCAAACTAGATCTAGGAATAAAATTCTCTCCAAATCAAAAATTCAAGGGTCCAAAGGTTAGGTTCACCAAAATGAACAAAAGGGAAATAAGAGTCCACCTTTTAGGAGATGGACAACTTTTGACCTACTTCACTCTCAAGTTCATTAGGGAACCAAGATCCCTCAACCAAGTGACTCAATTAAGGGAAGGATAACTGCAAGGGGGTTTCCTTAGGTGTGATTAGATAGGGGTTTCACCATTAAAATGAAGCTTCAAAGGAGAAATGAAAAATCTATTTGACTAAACCCTAGAAACTTGAAAGCATTAAAATGAATGAACAAATATAAATCAGATAGAAAGGAACTTGGTAAACTAATGTATTCCAAGAAAGGTCTACAACTCTAAAATTCTAATTTTTGAAGTGCACTAGGACTCATATGCTAGGCTGGCCAATTTAGTCCTACTACAGGAATCTGGACAGAATCTGGAATCTTTTGCTGGTAAATCAAGATCTACATAAAACTGCTAAAAAGAGGTATACTTGGACTCATATAACCAGAGGGGTGATTTAGTCCTAGTATTAGGGTCTGATTGAATTTTTTTTAGCCTCTAGTGATCTTCTATAGCTTTCATCTTGTCCAATCTCTAAGTCTGAAAGTGTGAATTCTAGCCTATAGGTGAGTTTCCGTGAAGATGACAACTTCTTTATAACTTCAAAGGATCTTCAAGCTTAAATTCACCTAAATCTACAATCACACATGAAGAGGGACTTTTTTTTTTTTGTGTTAGGGAATAGGGATTTGGCTTGGTCAAACCTACTTTTAGTAATTAAACCTTGAAATGAAATGAAATAAAATTAAGGAATGATGAATGAACAAATGTAATGTTTCAACTCACCAAACCCTTAAAACAAAGGATGGAAACATGTGTGAAATGGCTTCAATGGATGTGGATTGTGACTCTTGATTGAATGCTTGAAACTTTATCTTGAATGATTGCTTGAATCTTGAAAACCTACATAAAAAATGTTAGCTCAAAAACACACATGATGCATGAAGACTTTGGCATGATACTTGAATCTTGAATTGATTCTCCAAAAATGCTTGATAATTAGCTCTTGAATGCTCTTGGATGCTCTCTTGATCATAAATTTGCTAGGATACTTGAATTGCTAGGAGAAATTTTGTGAAATAACCTTGTATTTATACTTGTTTATGCCAAATTTCTTGAAATTACAACACTACAATACAACATTAGATCTAGGACAATAAAATCCTGCCAAGATTTTGAGTTAAAACAAGTCCTAGTTAAAGCAAGACTCATACGCTAGTTGGGGCGTATGAGTCCCAGTGTCTTAAACACAGGACACAAATTTCAAGAAGTGTCTTGTTTAATGTAATGTTTAAAACTAGGCCTCAAGACCTAAGTGGGATCCATACACCCAAGGTGGCGTATGTGTCCTAGATCACTGGATCTAGAACACACAACCTCAAACATTGAATCATGATTTGTCATTTATTAAATGTCGAGATTATTATCATAAAAATGCTTTTAATAAGGCTTGTGGATACAAAATAGGACCAAATAACGCATAAAGAAGCCCAATTTTAATAGGGAGGGCCCAAACAAGTGTGAAAATGTAAAGGGATACATTTTCCTACATTATAATTGTAAAACTTGATCTAGTGATGTTCATAAAGGAAAAATCAAAGATAAAAAAAATGAAGCTAACTTATAAGGCCTATGTTGAGGATGAGGGTCCACTAGATGATGCTTTTGATGATATTATTAAGAATGGATTCATACTTTGAGCGTTCACAATTTTGGAGGTTCATAGCACAAGAGGATAGAGGAATTTCCATCATCACAAGTTAGCTTCTCACTTTGAGATCATGATTTACATGAGAAGCATTTTTTTTTCTTTCTTTCTTTCTTTTTTTTTTTGATGGATTTCAAGAATACATATACTATGAAGTTTGATTTTTGGAGATAGGTGAGGGATTTGGCACATTGAACTCAATATATATTTCTCTCCAATGAGTTTATGATATTATGATCAATAATTATACCAATTTGAGGGTTGATAGAGCTCTATTGTAAACCAATACAGAATGTCAAATAATTAGAGAATCTAGGATTTGGGAGTTTGAGAAAATTTTAGTACAAGATCTTATGAATTTAGCTCAAAGATACACTCTTCTAAGGGTCATGAGGTAGCTTAATGGAGTTCCACCTAATTCAAGATTTTTTTTTTCAAGGAAATATCTTCGCATGAATTTTTATTTGTGTAATCAACATTTTTTGATATGTAAGCCTTGAGGGTGGTCCCTTGGAAAGGTTATGTTGAGTTTCTAGGGGTACATTTACAAGAACAGTGTAATAAGGGGGAACATTACCATGTTACATTATTTATTAGTTAATATTTAGTTATGTAGTTAGTGACAATTATGTAGTTTGCAACTACTTTTCTCCTTTATGTATCATGTTTGTCCTTGATCACTGTAATTGAATGTACAATCAATCAAGTAAATTTAGCTTCACTCATAAATATCAATGTACACATAATAATTAGATTTAACCTCTACCATATTTTTCTTAGCTAAAGTCAAGTCATTTCCCCCCATTTAGGCCTAACCTATGGTTCCAACATACATGAATACAAATTACTATTTATATAGGTATAATTATCATAAATGAATGCTTCAATCTTGAGCAATGTCACAATTACTTTGTTTGTAATTTTAAGATAAAACATAGAATTATGAACTTGCATTTATTAATCTATTATCAGTTTATTTAATCATAAATTAGTATTTTTAATTAACAATAAATTTATTAATCTATGCTAGACATAAATAAATAAAATTGTATATAATAGTCCACAAAATTAATTTATAGAATTAAATTAAGGTCTTAATTTTAAATTCAAACCATAATACTAAAATAATGCATTTATAAAAGCTTAAGTTTAAGCTAATCCTTTTATTTCAATATTTTTGAATGAAAAATCCTTAAATGAATATAAATATTTATTTTAAATATTTATGTGAGATGTATTTTATTGAATCATAATATTTAAAAAGTTCATTTATATCATTTGTATGTTAAAAAATTCAATAATTTTAATATTTTATTTTATAGACATTGAATTGCATGCTCCCATTTATTGTCAATTAGATAAACATGTTCTCTTAGAGATAGGATCTAGAATAATATTTTGAATATAACTTAAAATCTTGAATAATAATAGTACTATCCTCAAGGGACTAGAATGGGGATAAGAGAAAATAATTGGTCATTCAAGTTACATGAATAGTCACACATCATTTTTTATAGCCCAATTTTGAAGAACATCAATATTCAAATGAGAGCCTAAGAATCCTCAATTAGAGAAAATTTTGTGCTAACAAGAAATTTGTCAACAATAACATCCTAAAAATCCTTATAAGAGACACATACATTTATGATAATTATTAAAAATTAAAGATTAAAAATGAATATCCAATCTTCTTATTATATGGATTGATATAAAAAAAATTAAACATTCTCATAACTTTTCATAATTTTATTAAAATATATTTTACCATCTATTTTCATAGATCTATTATGTTGCTTATTAATGTAAGATTAAAAAAATTAACTATTTAAAGATTGACTTGAATAAGTCATGCAATTAAAGAATTAAATTTTGGAACCTATTTAAAATGGAAGAGCTTAAGAAACCAACATATTGTTGGAATGTCCACACTTTATGATAATGATGGATTTCAATATAAAATTTTAATATATAGTAGTTAACATGTTGATTGTTTCCCATGTGATTTAGAATGATATTTTCATTTAAAACTTCATTTGAACTATCAAGACTAAAGAAAAAAATTCAACCCTCACGATTTCTTTTGACACTTTCATGGTCAAAGAATTATTTTTAGAGGAATCTATCATGTGCACCCAAAATTGGATTAAAAAATTCTTTCAAAATTAGTATGTAGGGTTGAAGATGGTTAAGAATACTTTCAACATTTATCTATTTAATACAATTTTAACACTTACCAATTAAGTGACCATTTATACCTAATTGCTAGGTGACTCAAGCATGATTACATTAGATACAACTCTTTTATAAATTTATTTGTTTTATTGTAAATGTAGAACAATTATGTCTCACACAAACAATGTTGACTAACTAATTTTTTAAGAGTATATTTTTAATTCTATTTGATATAACCTTAAAAATTTTAATATAATTGGTCAATAATCAATAGATTTCTTTGACAATAATTCAAAGATAAAAAATAAAATTATGGATGCACATTTATTAATTTGTTTAGTTAAATATAGTTTAACTATTTGTGTTGGATTTAAATGCATAATGTTTCATAGAATAGTTCACAAAATTAATTTATATAACTAAAAAAACTCATTATTTTCAATTTGAATCATTATAATAAAATTATGCCTTTATGAATGTTTACTAGACTATCATTTTATTATAATAATGATGAAGGACAATTCTTTAGTAAATAAATAAAAATACTTATTTTTATCATATCACAATATTTAAATTATGTATTTCTATAGTTTGTAGGTAGACAAATACATATTTTTAATATTTTATTTTGTAGACGTTGAATTGCATGCATGCTCCTATTTATTATAAATATACTCTTTAAAATTTCTCGTAACTTTTCAAAAGTCCCACTAAAATAGTTTCTATCGTCTTTAATATGATATAATATTTTTAATGAAAAAATTATATCATATTAAAAACTAATTTGAACTAGGTGATATCTTTAAATAAAAAGTGAATTGGGATGGAAAAATGTTATTTATGAAATGAATTCCATGGTTTTGGTAGTTATTTTGAAATAATATATATTTTTTAATGAAAAGATTTAACTAATTAGAGTCTCATTTGGACTAGGTCATATCTTTAAAGAAAATTGAATTGAGATATAAAAATGTTCTTTGTGAGATGGATTTCATGATTTCAAATGCTCTTTTGAATAATATATTGTCTAATATAATGTCATGGTAGTTGGGTTCTCTAATTAAACACAACCTATGTTTGTTTTTGGTGGCTAATTGTTTTGCTAAATAAGCTTCTAAAGATGCTATCTAAAATGTGTATAATTGGGGTTCTCTACCCTTAGATAAATCGAAGATCATTCATCAACTAATTCAATGTTCTCAAAATCTTTTGAATCTTGTTTTCTTTAGTGATTGTTATGTTTGAAGGGGTTGGTGATTTTTTATCAAAAACCTCTTAGACTTTTTTTATTGATAACTATAATTATCTAAAAATATCCATATTGTATATAAATGTGGATTCCCCTTTATTAAAAAAATGAAAACCTTTGAAACATCATTTGAACCAATCATCACTAAAGAGCAGCATTCAATCATCACGATTCCTTCCAACACTTCATAGATTGGCGGTTCTGAAATGCTTTGTGATGCGGCACTAATTTCCATCTAAAACGACAATGAAACTCGACAAGAAAGTCTAACGAGGAAAAATGAAAGGCGTTCGCTCAATTTTCTGGAGCGCATTCTAAAGCGAAATGGCATGAAAATCCTCGTAGAACAGCAGGAAGATTCTTGTTATTTAACATTATCGAAGATAAAATCGAGAATGGATGAATATCAAATCAATCAACGGTTAATATTTGTTTCGATCTTCAAAACCGTCAAAAAGGGACCGGAGATTTACACGTTACAACAGTAAATTTCATACCCTAATTTAGATATCTTTAATGTAATTATACTTGTGTTTACGTAAATCCATTGAAGAGCAGACAAGGGAAAAGGCAAAAGTGTTATTAGCGACGTGGCCGAGGAGTGGAAATGTACAAAATCAGCATATTTAAGATGGTGAGTGGTGAGGTGATAGCAAGCAGAGTTTTGAGAATGGGGAGATTGGTGCTCTTGGTTTGCTGCGTAATGATAATGTGCACAAGCGCTTTGTGCAAATGTTTCACAGGTGAGACGTCGGAGTCGTACAATTCTTCCTCGGCTGCGGTGTCGTCGGAGAGGCATGGAACTCTGACGGTGAACAGCTTCGAGAAGGGAGGGGATGGCGGCGGACCCTCGGCTTGTGATGGGTGCTTCCATTCCGACAATGATCATTGGGTTGCTCTGCCCCCTCGCTCCTTTGATCACAACTCCAACTGCTTTCGCAAACTGAAAATCAGTGGGCGAGGGAAGTCTACGGTGGCCACCGTCATCGACGAATGCGCGGCGCCCTGTCACGATGATATTGTGGACGCCTCCAAGAGTGTATGGACTGCCCTTGGCGTGCATCGCGGCGACAATGACTTCGGCTCCATGCCCATCACCTGGCATTTCATCTCCTGATCCACTCCACTCCACTCCACTCCACCACCTACTCTACTTATTGCCTATGCGTTAGCTGCTCTTCTGTTTCTTGCACACCATCAATTACCTACCACCCTTGTTTGCTACTTTCATTTTTAGTCTATAAAAGTAGATGCACCTTAATTGATCGCTCCATTTCTTGCTACAGGCAAAATATAAGTCTAGTCTTTTCAAGACCTCCATTTATACCTGTTTCAAATAGATGTGGTATAAAATAATATGCTCCTTTAAATTTAAGTTGGATTTATGGACATCTTAACTTTATTAAGCAAATAAATTTGGAGATCATATTTAAGATATAATTTTTGGATGATTTATAGTAGTTTTTCTTATTTTTCATGTTGGAATCCATGTTCTTTAAATAAGAATATTATACTAATAAATTAATTTAAATTGTTCAATTAGAATAGGAGTATGAATATTTCAAATAATTATTACATTCATAATACAAACTAGGTTCATAACATGTCTATATATAAAAATAATTTGTACTAATACTTACATATTTTAAATCATTATGGCTTGTTTCAATTATTTTATTAAATATAAACTAGTAACTAGTCTGTATTATTCCTCCATTAATGGGGCTTCAAGAGATAATTCCCACAAAATATAATATGAAGCCAAATGGGTCCCTCCTCAAATGGAATGACATAAAATAAATTTTGATGGGGCTTCAAAGAGAAATTTAGGTAAGTTTAGGGTTTGGCTTTTGTCAGGAATTGAAAACTTGATCCACCATTTAGGTTCTTCCATTGAGGTTAATAGTCAAGTAGGTGTTTGAGATCAATTTTAGTCCTTTCCCTTGTGATATTAGAAGAAGTGTGTTTTAGACCTTAGATCTCTTTTTTCCACATCACTTTTTTAGTGGACTCAATGCTTGTGCAGTTTAAAATGTTTTTCAATCTTAACTAGATCATGTTGAAATTTGAATATAACTTGAAAAACTTTGAATTTATGATTTATGCATGAAAATTATGATAAAAATCATTGAAAAAGAAAATATTTAAATAATATTTTCAATACAAAACATAAAAAAATT
Source organism: Sequoia sempervirens (assembly GCA_007258455.2). Lineage (NCBI taxonomy): Eukaryota > Viridiplantae > Streptophyta > Pinopsida > Cupressales > Cupressaceae > Sequoia > Sequoia sempervirens. The sequence goes on along the minus strand of VDFB02107692.1, from coordinate 21,803 downwards.
AGTTATTACAAGATAGATCCAGTCAATTATTGCAATGTAAAATCTTAATTAGGTCATGCTAAGGTTTGCAAACAATCTGAAAGTGCTTAAATTTGTGCTTTACATATGCATATGTTGTTGAAAAAGTGAAGATTTACATTTTTGTTGATATTTTAAAATATAGTAAAAATTTTAATTTCCAAATTTGTCAAACTAAGCTTAGTTGATTACTATATTTTACAATCTATAAATTACCTTTAGAACATATTACATTATTCTAAAAATCTAAAATTACATGCATAATTACATTTTACATATAAAAAATGAAATTTCCTACATTTCTTGAAATCTACTTGTTTCTATACCTTAACATCTACATATTAGGCTCCATGTTCATCACCCCTCATAAATGTGCAAAAAAATAGCTCACTGGTCATCCATACTCTTTCACCATGCTCAAAAAACTCTCAAAACATGTCACCAAATGACCTCGTGATAAACCAACTTTTACAACATGATATCATTACAATAAAAAAATTTAAACTTAAACCAAAATCAAACAAGTGGTAAACCTCCAACATGCCTCAAACATAGCCCATTATCGGTTGCTATCTTAAAGATACCTATACCATAAAACATCAAAATACCTTGCTTCAAAAAGTTTAATGGTGAAGGAGATCCTAATAACCATATGTTAGATTTTCCCACCTTGCATAGTGACTTCATTTTTGAAGATGCACTCTTCAAAACTCTTTCCTAGATCATTGAAATATATGGCCTTGGATTGGTTTTATTCATTTTAAAAAAGCTCAATTACCTTCTTTATGTAACTCGTTAGTGAGTTCCTCTAACACTTCCAAGCAAAAATTAGACCTCAAGTTACAGTAACGAACTTAGTTCATTGTAAACAAGGACCGAAAGAGAAAATAATAGACTTTATAGGATGATACCATTCGCTTCATTATTTAAAATCTCCTATAGTCTTCCATACATTAACATTATGAGGGTGTTCATAGGAAACATACAACCTAATATTATAGATGAGATATTATTGATGAAATATCCATCCTTTACACATTTGTGTACAATGATTCATGATTATTAGATATCAGTTAGTCAATATGAAGGTACACCTTCATTGGATCCACTGGCCAATATAAAGTTATGCCTGAAAAAAACTATCAATCATTTAAAAGAAAAAAATATTTAAATCATCAAGATAAATATTCCTCAAACTACTAATAACATTGAAACACAAGTTGCTATTGTAAATACAACACCATATTAATTTAGGCCAAGAGATAAGGAAATTTTCACAATTACCTTATTCTCTTCATGTGATCATGTTGAAATTGTTAAATAAGTATGATTCAACTTCCTCCAATTAGGCCTATTAACAGAGCTAAACTGCTACCACTAAAATTTAATGCAAAATCCTTATGTCAATATCATTGTACACTTGGACACGATATAGAGATATGTATGTGTCTTAAATACCAAGTAAACAAACTCATCGATTCTAATCAAATCTAGCTGGCTAGTGTTAATGAAAAAGGAAATAAATCAGTTTCACAACCTAATCAAAACTTGAAAATATTTACAAACTCATTACTAAGTAATTCAACAAACATTATTCAATATAGTGATAATGATGAAGATGATAATGATCTATCCAATTTTGTAAACATGATTGAAGTTCAACCTCATAAAGACCAAACAAATAATTTTCCTAATATTTCTTTCACACATATTAAGACTTTTATAATTGCTCCTGATGGTCCTCTTTACATCACTAGTAGAATCAATGATAAACCAACAAGATGAATACTCATTGATCCCATGTATATAGTGAATGTGATTACTGAAGAATTCCTATATGTGTGTGAACTCTAAATAAAATTATGAATAACCAAAATCATTCTTAAAGGCTCATGATGGTTCTATCTACCCTAGGATTGGTTTTATAACTCTTTTGGTCAAGGTTGGACCTAAAAATTTGGATGTTTCATTTACCATAATTATGAAATTGGAACAGTGTCATGTGAATTTAGGTCTTCCATGGCTAAGATCCATAAATTTAGTCCCATTGGTTATTTACAATTTTCTTAACGTCTTATTTGAAGAAAAAATACATACTATTTACCATAGTAAATTTAAGCCTTTGAACTCTTGTAAATTTTTTTCACTAGATTACTTTTAGTCTCAACTTTTCCAACCCATTAAACCTCATGATGAATTTTTATTTATGTCATATCAAAATTTTAAATCTCAACATAATATATGAGTTATCCCTCAGTAATATCTTGCTTGAGGCTCCTCAATATTAAATGACTTCAATGATGGTCCCTCCTACCCCACAAGTAGCTAATGAACCTAAGTCGAAACTAGGTATCCTCCCTTGACCACCTACCAGATATTTTGTGGTTCCACCTCTACCATCATATAAAAGACCTAGAGATAACTATGTAATTAACTTTATGCCTTGAAAAGAAAAACAAATCTTTAGACCAAAACCTAAAGATTCAGTGGTCTCCCAACTAGCAAAAATCCCTTCAAATCCTTCTCCAAAGGAAGAAAATAAACCTATGTTGGGGAACACCTGAGATAACCCTTTGCAACCTAAAATCTATACAAAATGAAATATGCTTGTGCAAAAGAGTGTAAAAGAAGATGTCATGATATGGCTTGTCAACTTGCTCAATGAGTGTCACACCTTCCCTAATTCAATCTATTCATATAAATCTTTATGAAATACCCCCCACCCATCCATCCTTGTCATCACTTGACCCCACCTTGCCACTATCACCAAACCATGAAACGACACTTTACCTATGTCAACCTAAGAAAATAATGAAAGAGGTTCATACAATTGATAGTTCTCACAATCATGTTGATAGCACTAATATGCAACCTATAATGATATAGTCAGATAGTGAAGAAGAAGATAAAATAGAAGAAAACATAAGACCATGATGAATTAGCTCTTATATTTTCCAAATTAATGAATTTAGATGGGGTAACCTTTATGATCCTCTCGAGGAAAGTGATCTACCATGCTTTGAAATTGGTGCTTCTCCTTGTGCCACATTAGCTATAGTTTCTTTAGCATATTGTTTGTCTCTTATGATGAGTAAAATTGGGATGTGGACTATTTGATTTAGATCAGCTCACATGTGTAGTACCTCTTGTGTGTCTTTGTGTGTTTTATTTCACGTGATGTGATCTCCTATGATTTGCGTCTTGGTGTGTATTTTTGTTTTTCAGTTTTCTTTAGATGACCCTTCTTGTTCTTTTTGGCACAAGGATACAAAGAAAATGAATCTATTGCGATATTCATCTATTTATATCTCCATTCATCTTTATGTTGTATGAATATTTTTCTTATATTTTCTTTTGGAAATGATATAAAGTGTTGATACATTTTAAAGGTCTCTTCTATGTTGACCAAAAATCTTTGTTGTTTTCATGTGTTGTTCCTCCCTTATGTTTGTAGTTCCACAAGTGTTTGAGGAATGATGTCAATTATGAGTATGATCATACTATATATTATCTCTAGTCTATATTGACATCAGGTTTGTGGATCTCTTATGTGCTCTTTTTGTCTTGTTCATTATGTGTCTCTATTTTGGGGGCAACCGCTTGTTAGGAGTTAGCTTTGTTGGGAACATATCACTAGCATAAGGCTTTTCAATAATATCTCATGGCCTTATCATGTTGTATATATTGTTTTATTCTACCTTAAAGGAAATTGTACCCATCTGGTGTTAGAAATTACTTTAAGGTCGGGGCATTCATTCCATTATTTGCTTCACTTTATTCACACATGTTGAGCTTTGTGATGAGTTTTTAGAAAATTGATCATTTTGTAGCACCTTATTAGAATAAAGGGGACTATAATTCTTGGTATGGTTGACATGAGAAAACACCTTGTGAATATTAGACTTCACTAGCTTATGTTGTTTCTTGTCAAATGTCACCTCGTGAATATCAAACTTCAGTAGCCTATGATTCTTTTGGTTCATGGGTCACCTAGAAAATATTAGACTTTGTTAGCCTATAATTCTTGATACCTTGTGTATATGGATACTAGTAATATTTTTGTGGAGCTTTCTAGTCTATGATTGTCATACCCCATTTTTTGCATATTTCCATTATGTTTGCATTGTATATGTATTATATTTGTATTGTGTTTTCATCATGTAATATTTACAATATGTTCTATTTTTGTAAAATCTCACCTAGTGAATATTAGACTTCACTATCCTATGTTGTTTCTTGTCAAATCTCACCTAGTGAATATCAGACTTCATTAGCCTATGATACTTTTTGGTTCATGGGTCACCTAGAAAATATTAGACTTTGTTAGCCTGTGATTCATGATACCTTGGTTATGGATCCTAGTAATATTTTAGTGGAGCTTGCTAGTCCATGATTATCATGCCCCCATTTTTTTGTATATTTTCATTGTTTTTGCATTGTATATGCATTGTGGTTGCATCGTGTAATGTTTACATTATGTTTTCTTTTATGTTGCATTATATTTTATGTCTTCATTGTGTATGCTTTGTGTTTTTCATGTTGCATTGCACCTCATGTTTGTGTGTTCCCTTGTCGTTACATTATTTTTCATCTAGGATCTTGAGCTTGGGGGCTAACACATCCCCTAGATTCAATGTCATCCTATCTCTTCAATGTTTCAATAATTGAACACTTCTTGTCTTATCCTTACTTTAGTGTGAGCATGAGCATAATTTCATACTCTCACTAAAGTGGGGGCTACATGTAGTATTGTAAATTATGATAATTGAAAATTTTACACTAGGTTTAGCTCCCCTAACGTGCTTGGACCTGATTATATGTTTAATTTGCTCATTTTACAATAATCTTAAAAAAATTAGAAGTTAAAAATGGAATCAATTAGATGTTTAATTTTATCATTTTACAATAATCTTCAAAAAATTAGAAGTTAGAAATGGAATAAAGAGTTAATTTTTATTTATGGATGCTTAAGAACCCAAAATAGGTCTGGATTGGGGTGCTAGTGCCCTTGTCCAACCTATTTTTGTCCCAATTCAAATATGTTGGTGTTGAAATTCTAACATTTAGAAATTTTTAAAATAATTTGTTGGTTGTCAATAATTAATTTGTAAGAAATTAAATAATTGAATATATAAATACAAATTTTCTTTTTCATAATTTCAAAGCCTAACAACTTTGGGAAGCAATCCTAACATTTTGAATTGAGCAATTGAATAGTCAAGAGTAGAATTTGTAGAGTTATAATAACAACATTTTAGTCAACATCATGTTAGCAATGGATCATATTTTTATGTGAGTTATTTTATGTTTCATGCTTGTTTGTTTTGCGAGTACTAAAACTTGAAGGAATTCAAATCAAGATTCAAATTCTCCTTGAAGATGATGAGTACAATGACTTCATTCCATCAAGGAATGTAAATATGAGTGGTAAGTTGTAGCCTCATTATCATTTGTTTATCATTTAGCCTCTGTTCTGTTGATGGTGTTTTCTGCACAGCAACAACAAAGACAAAATGCAATATTCTATCTCTCTTGAAAGGTTATTTTCAACAATAAATCACTGAAAATCACCCCAAGGTCTCTCAGGTGTCAGGTCATGACAATGCATAAACAACTCAGATAATATGTGAAAATGCTGGTAATCACAAAGGGACTTACTACAAGCAAACTGTATCTTTCAATTTATCAGATTTTGCAATATGACAATCTCTAATCCTAAATCGAACCAGATGATAAAGAAATGGAAAAAGATAGGGGTGCAAAGATATGATGAAATCTAAACTATTCCTAGAATGAACAATGCAAATGACAGATATCTAGAATGGACCAATCTCAGACAACCAATTCCTACTTAACCCACAATGCGATATCACAAGAATGGTGCAATCTTCTAAGGTATATATATAGATTTTCAAATCATAGACATTCATCTACAATCGAACTTTAACACATTTAAATATATGGTCCAGGTTGACTTTACCAACCTACTACAATCAGATAGTTACTAGGAGTATAGACCGGAGATTGCTACAAACATTCCAAATATAAAATCATAAACACCATTCATCAAACTAAACTGATTCTATTTTGAACACTAAACCCTAAATCTTTAAGCAATTTGAAAGATAGAACAATAAAACCATGCGAGATAAACCAACACAAGAGATTGCACCAGGAAAACCACAATGTCCTCAATTGTATTAGATCATCAAACTGTTGCAACAATTCCACTGTTCTGATTACAATACTTGCTTCAAGAAATTTACAAAATGCTTTAGCTTGATTCTACTATCTCTTTTCTAATGCCTGATATCTAATTGTCTAACCCCTTTACAATGAGGCAAGAATTCCATTTTATAACAAATCTCAAGATATGTCGGCCCAGCCAAACATTTTTACAAAATAAGAACAACCGCCAAAATAGGTCGGCCTAGGAAATAAAAAATAAGGCACACATTAAATGCCATCCATCATCAAGGTCAGCCTTGACACAACCCCCAATGCAATCCGGTCCAATGCATGCCCTATGATAATAGGGAAGCACAAATCTCAAAATAAGCATTAACTACCACTTCCCTTATCCTTATTCTGAGCCGATGATCCCTGAACCTTCAAGAATGTTCTATCCAATTCAGCGACAGGTGGCAAAGGTAATATCCTAAGCCGACACTCAATAGAGCTAATCTCCTCCTTTGACTGTTTGACCGTCTTATCCCAGTCATCTTTATGTGCCTGATATTTATCCATTACAGCTAGGTATGTTGCTGCATCATCCAACTGGTGGGCAGTTATAACACTCTCAGAATCTAGGACATAAACTTCATGCCACCATTTCCTGAGCTGCTCTAGACTTAGGTATTTTGGGGCAATCTTTCTCCTTCCAGTCATGACCTCAAAGAATGCAATGCAGCCCTCATAGACCACTATAAGATCACCATCAATTTGTTTCTTCCGTTTCTGAATCTTTTTCATGGCCTTCTGCCGCATCTGCAGAGCCTCAAACCATTCCCAGGGTTCATCTAACCTAGAAGAAGGAAGAACTCCATCTGCAACCAGTTGATCCTTACCATGTCCCATGATAATCTTGGAATTCTGTAGTAAGAGGTCAATGTCGTCCTTATCTTGAGACAACACATACTCTAGCAGTTCTTTAGCTCTGACTGCATCTTTCCCAACTGATAAGATTTCCTTAATGGTATCATCTCCCTTTATTTGCACATTCTTCAACCAATCCACTGCACTTTGAGCTGAGGCTTTCATTTTCTCAATTTCGGAGATGGTTTCCTTGGGTAGAAAGCCGGGAGTGGCAGAAGAGGAAGGATGGAGAGATTGCAGGGGTTTCATCACTTCCTCCAAGCATTTCTTAAGTCTTTCATTCTCCTTCCTTAGCTCATGCTTGGTTTGGGTCTCTTTCCTCAACCTGCCAATGATCACAGCACTAGACCCTTCATATTCCTCTATGTCCTGCTCCATGGAGGCCGGTCCAAGGTTGATAGTTTGTACATTGTAATCCTGACCAGTGACTTCTTCCCTAGTCTTGTCTGCAGTAGGGGTGGCAGTGTGGATGACCCGATTGTTTGCTTCATCTCTCTCCATCTTTGAGACCACTTTGGCTGCCTTCCTTTTCTTCCCTTTGCCGATTTTGGATAGCATTTCATCCCAATCCAAGGGAATGTCTTCAACTACCACCTGCTTCTTCCTTGCAATCTCCTTTTCAAGCCAATCCGGGGCTACAGGTTCTACCCAGATTTCCTCTATTTTTGTTTCTTCTTGTTGTTTTTTCGGCATTTCATCTTTTCCTTTCTCAGGAGATTGTTTACCTTGATCATCCTTTTCAACCTCCTCTTCCTGTACTGGTGATGGAGTTCTAACCGGGATACTTTCTTCTTTAGGTGATCCATGCCTTCTGTCACTTTTCGGAGAATCCTCATATTGTACCAGTGGAGAGGTATGCCTTTCTTCCTCTTCAACTTCAAGCTCTGCTACTGCACCAAAAAGTGTTCCTTCCTTAAAGGGTTTGGTCTCCCCACCAGTCTCATGTCCCTCAAGAGTTTCTTGCTCATGCATGCTTGGTGGAGGAGAAGCAGCCCTAGATGGCTCCACAGTTGGCATTTTTGGAGAAGGATCCCTCTTTTGCACCGGCTCCTTAGGAGAAGGAGTCCTTGACCTCCTCATATAAACCTTGGTCTTCTCTCCTCCCGAACTCTCTACATCCACAACAGGAGGCTCATCCTTTGAGGCAACCTGACCCTTCTTCTTTGAAGTCCTGGTTGTTCTTGTCTTCTTCGGTGGTGGAGGAACATCTTCCTCCTCTGCTTTTTCCAAATCTTCCTCATCAGAGGACTTACCAATCTTCAAAGTCCAACTTCTCTTCTTTCCTTTTGGCTTCCTCTTTGGTTCGGGCTCACTTTCCTTGGGGCCTCTAATCTTTATCTTGAAAGGAGAGCTCTTTATAGTTTTTCCTTTGGGGTCATCTTCCCCGGATTCCTCTGAAGTCGACATAGGGTTGAGGTCTCCCATCAAATTGAAGGTACAAGCTACCTTCTCACTCTCTAACTCCCAAATTTTATGCTTTAACCAGGAAGAGGTGAATTTCATAACGGGGGCCATTAGGTCTTCTAGCTCTGTGACCTCATCGTCATTCCAATTGATTTCCCTGATCGACCTATCCTTCACAGCTTCATAGGCATGATCCTGCACCAGGTTTCCATCATCTTCCAGTTGGTTTGGGATCAACTTGACATTATACTGTCTGATTGCATCAATAGGGAGTTTGGATTATCTCTTCTTTCTTGCTTCAAAATCATCCTTAATGTTAGCCCAATAGTCCTCTAGGTCAACTTTATGCCGGTACTCCCTAGTAGCCTTCTTCTGTGCCTCTCCTGTGATATCAAAGTTCATCCTTTTGGAGTGGAAGGAGAAACCATATGCCGCCAATTCGTCTCCTGCAGTGTGTGCTAATTGAATGGAAGGGCACACCTCTTCCACACCAATCCCAAGAGGGAAATCTCCACCAAAGCCTGTCTTATGCTTCTCCTTCTTTACAATAGCATCAAATTCACAAATTTGTCTCACAATTTCCAATAGCACAATGTGATCAGTGGGATACCGAGGTAACCTATATGGAACAACCAGACATCCATCAATTCTAATATAGGTGAAGGTGGGAAATTGAATGAACCAAGCCCCATAATTCTTTATCAGCCCTTTGGCTCCATCTGACAATCTCATATGCTCGGCATTCTAGAGCATCCTGGTGATATGCATTGTGAATGCATCATTGGCTCTCCGATAGTCTTTGTGTCCTAGATGCAACTCCAGGTAAACATCATAGACAATGTCCTGTCCGAATGTCCCTCGTGGATTCAAACCCCTGTAGTGGTAGAATCTGGCTAGTATATACATGACATAAGAGGAAATGGTGAACCTCTTGGTTTCCAGTATGTTCCTTAACTGTTTGTCAATTTCAGAACTAATAAGCCCTGCTCAATGGTAGTTGGTTCCTTGTTCAATTTTGGTGATCACATGGACCATCCAAATCTCTAACACACCAGCAGTCTTCAAACTAGCTACCCTGCTCAGGAATGTTATAGCATCATAGATATCTGATCTGAATTTGATCCTATGCAACTGCTTGGGCAATTTAGAGTGATGTGACTTTGGCTTCTCCAACCAAGAGTTGATTATCTGTTGCGATTTGATGGGCTCATTCTCATAATACATCCTAGCCAAGTCCATGTTTAGAGCACATACCGAGGGTAGATCAGGCATGTCAAAGGCTTGGGTGATGGAGACAGGACTGAAATTAGCCAAGACCCTTCCCTCGGTACTGACAAACCTTTGTGTATCGAAATTGTACTGCCGGGCACATTCAAGTATCAATTCGTAGCATTGGATAGCTGGAGGAAACCCTGCCACATGTACCAGTTTGGACTTCATCATGCCATTCCTCAATACTGATAGATTCTTCTCAGCCGTCCTTTGTTTGAACTCCTCGTATCTCCAGGCCCCCACATTGGTGTCAGACACCTCAGACCATACAGAAGATATTTTGCTTTCTGGCAACTGGCTCTTCATATCTAACCTTAATCTTTCTGCTTCAGAAATGGATGACCCCTCCGTGTCACCCTTGGACTTCCTTGCTGTAGCCTTGCTTGATTCAGCCTACATTCACAAAAGACATCATTAGTATTCAATTATCATGCATATTCCAATCCAAAGATTAGCCTAAAATCATATAAAGCAATTAAAATCCATCGCAAACTGCTAATCCTTGAAGATCTAGAGAAATAAGGCAGTCTGGGAAAATCATGCAAACCGGGAAAATCCAGTCGGGGCAGAATTTTGGAGAAATCTGACCCAGACGAATTCTTGCTGCTAAAACATCATTAGTCAAATAAATCGTTAGTACAACCAAAAAATCATTAAATTATCATGAAATTTATTCATTAGCAACAAGAAATAAGCAATTAGCATTCACTCCATTAGTCCTATCTTCGAAAAATCAAAAGGATAAAGCCAAACAGGAAACCCAGAGAAATCCGGATGGGACGGATTTTCGCGGATAGCTTAAAATGTTTCAGAAATTACTCCACCCCGCAGAATAAGCCTAAACCGGGAAAATCTAGGTGCCCAAAATTTAGCGGACACCACGGGAACCCGACGAACAACGACACACGAACTAGTGACCGAACGATCATGCAATCTTTCTACTTGGATTCTAACGGTCCTGAAATTGATGCTAACCAACAAGATTGAGAATGCAAATTGTTTCAAGTTTTCTAAGCTCTCAAATAATGAATTCCAATGGCAGAATGATGATGCCCTAATTTCGATGAATAGACCCTCGCCATTAAAGCCCAGATAGGCTTAAAATTGCAAGGAAAACTATCATTTAGGCACTTAACCAGTGTGCATGAGTATTTTCTCAAGGTGTGAGAAAATTGAGCTAAATCGTAAATCATGAAATCGCAATAACCCTATTCAGCCACGGCAAATTCGGGCAAAAGAACCAAAACCCTAATCTCCCCAGAATATGGCGAATGACACACTAGTCCTATTCAGACATGGCTACAAAAATGCATCCGACTCTCAATTGATAAAAAAAACGCGTGTAGAGAGGATGATGAAAACTAACAAAGGGCGAAGTCAAACCCTAGATGTATAAATACGAAATTATAATCAAGCAAAGGCTGACCTAAATGATCATCATTCAATACAGAAACATTCAATCATTACGCAAAAAAATGAAATGGCCAATGACAACCTACCATGGATCAATGCGGATGAAACTTGAGCTCGAAGAGGCAACCACAAAGCAAACACTTCTAGGCAACGAAAACCTTAACCAGCGCTCCAATCAATCCATGTGCAAGCAACTCAGAATCAATCCTCAAAGCTCGAATGAAAACTCTCAATCCCTAGAGCAGCAAGCAAATGAATGATGAAGTTAAAATGATGCCAAAAGGGGCTTAAATCCACTCATTTATGCATCTGAACAAAGGTACCTTGGTCATTAATGATCAACAAGACGCGTCTGACAAATCCAGAAACTCGAGCCCGAGACAGATGTTGGTATGTGGCGACTGATCATGCTATACTGTATAGCCCATGGTATACTGTACACCCTGGCCCCCCGCCCTCTCTGCCATTAAATTGTTGGTATCTGCATTTAATTGTTAGATATCTGCCATCTCTAACCCTAACAAGTGGTATCAGAGCGAGTTGTGTTTCAATTATTGTCTGTAGGAAGATCTCACGGTTGAGTGGTAGCAATGGCAGACGAGGGTAAGAAGGTTGAGAAGTTTAATGGGCAGAACTATCAGTTATGGAAGATGCAGATGGAGGACTATCTCTATCAGAAGGATTTATGGCGGCCATTGGAAGGGAAAGCCAAGAAACCTACAACAATGTCAGATGAGGATTGGGGGATCTTGGATAGAAACCGATAATGTGCGCATTGATGGTCAGCGGTTTGGTGATGCGGGCCCGGGGACAAGTGAACCACGCTAATTCTCGGTGATATGATTTATCTCTTGCATGTTTTAGTTTCTCCTCGCTTTTACGATTTAAATCTACATTTAATTGTTAGATATCCTCACGCATTCCCTCAAACCGGCCGCTGCACGAGCCTAGCTGTGCTCAACCGACGGTTCCGCAGGGAAGATCTCACTTCGCTGGAGTGGGAGCAATGGCGCATTTCCAGGGTAAGAAGGTTGAGAAGTTTAATGGGCAGGAATCCATCGCTATGGAAGATGCGATGAGCGACTTATCTCTACCTTAAGGATTTATGGCGCTTATTGAAGGTTTCTCAAGAAACCCCAAATAAATGTCGATGAGGATCGGGGATCTTGATAGAAAGGCTCTTGGCAAGATTCGGTCTCCATGCCCCATTGACAATCGGTGCATGCTTAATATTACAAAGAGCAAAGACAACCTAAGAGTTGATGCAAACCCTAGCTGCTATATGAAAAGCTCCGCTCAATAAGGTATTTCTTATGAAGTACTTTTATTTAATATGAAAATGGTAGAAGGTGGGTCGTATTTAACATCATTTGAATGAGTTTAATATCGTCACCAACAATTAACCTCTTAAAAGTAAACTTTGATGAAGAAGTTAGGGCTCTTTTGATTTTGTGTTCTTGGCCCGAAGTCGAATAGCTTGGTAATGGCTGCTAGCAATTTATTTCCGGGTTCAATACATTGAAATTTGATGATGTTGTTGGTGTTATTTTGAGCGAGGAAATTCGTAGGAAAAGCTCAGGTGGAACATCCACATCAGGCAGTGTTTTGAATGCAGAAAGCAGGGGTAGAACAAAGGAGAGAGGAAACAATTCTGGAAATCGTGGGAAGTCACGAGGAAAATTGAAGGACAAAAGGTCCCAATCTAGAGAAAAGAGGGATTGCTGGTACTGTGGTAAGTCGGGTCATTTGAAGAAAGATTGCTGGTCTCGGAAAAATAAAGATGGAGACAACAAGGAAGGAAGCAAAGAGGCAAATGTGGTAAGTAATAAATCTGATGAGGATGCTTTGATTCTTTCCCTTGATAATGCTGATGATTCTTGGGTGTTAGATTCAGGGGCTTCATTTCATGCTACCCCCCATAGAAGTTATTTTCTTGATTATGTCCAAGGGGATTTTGGGCTGGCTTATTTAGGAGATAACGAACCCTGTCAGATTGTTGGAAAGGGAAGAATCAAGATTAAGTTGCAGAATGGGAATCATTGGTTACTACATGAGGTAAGGCATGTTCGAAAGTTAAGCAGAAATTTAATTTCAGCAAGGAAACTAGATGATTATACAGTTGCCACGAAAGTATAAAAATCAGCCCACAAAGGGTGCCTTAGTAGTAGCAAAAGGTGTGAAAGTAGGCACCTTATATCTTTGTACAGATATAATTGCCTCTTCTATCACTTTAATTGTTACGTAAAAGGGTCAATATCTGTGAACAAATACGTAGCTGCTGTGTAGGTACATTGCCAGCTTGTCGTGGACTGAATCAGCACCGCGGGCATAATAGACTTGGGCATATGAGTGCAAAAGGTAAGAAAGTACTTCATTCAAATAATGTTTCACGCCCAAAACGTTAATATGGATTGTGGAAAGTTGTGGGCCTATGGAAAACAAAAGAGAGTTAGTTTTCAAGGATGTAAAGAAAAAGAAAGATTATAAAATTGAGTTTGTGCATACAGATAAAAAGGGGACCAAATTTCGTATCTTCTCTCGGTGGTTTCCTCAGATATAAGTTACATTCATTGATGATGCAACTAGAAAGGTATGATTTCATTTCCTTAGGCAAAATTCAAATGTATCAAACCAAAAAAATGGAAGTTTTGATTGAGAATGAGACGGCAAAAGATAAACGTCTCGTGATCCGGCTACCGGGTGGTGAGTATTGGTAAGCAAAGAGTTTGAAGATTATTGTTCCTCCTGGCGGGTATTCGAGGCGAAAATGGCCCGCTAATCTTTCACAAGAAAATGGATACCTGGTTTCACATCAAAACAATACCGGATGCAACCTGACTATGATTGCATACCGGGTTGCCTTTAAAAATGTGGGCAAGAGGCTGTAACAATCGTTGTTTATTTAATCAATCAGAGGTCCCTCTAATCCCTTTGGCTGTGGCGGACCTGCAGGAAGCATGGAAGGGTAAGAAGGTGAGTTATTCTTTCAAACCTTCGGTTGTGAAGCATTCGCGATACGTAGATTCCGCACAGAACCAAGCTTGATGCAAAATCAAAGAAATGTGTACTTGTTGGATATGACATTGATGAATTTGGTTATAGGCTTTGGGATTTTGAAAATCAGAAAATTGTGAGAAGCAGGGATGTCATATTCAATGAGAAAGTGTTGTACAAAGATCTGTTGCTTCAACATGAGAAGAAAGGAAAAGATTATGTAGTGTTGGATGATACTCCAAACAATGATGTTTCAATGGTTCCTCATGCTGGACAACAACAGCAGCAACAAATACCACAAACTCCTGTTAGACGATCTTCAAGGTTAAGTAGACCTCCAGAAAGATTCTCTCCCTCTTTGTATAAAATTCTCGGTTAACTCCATGCCGGGTGGAACCGAATATCATGTACAGCCAGCATACCGCCCTGCGGTTAGAATGAAAGAAGAAATGGACTCCTTACTGAAAAATCAAACTTGGGAATTATGCAAGTTTCCTACAAGTTAAAAGGCTTTACCAAACAAATGGGTTTATAGGATTAAAAGAGGAGGATGGAGGCAAGAAAATATTTAAAGCCAGATTAATTGTAAAGGGATTTGCACAAAAAAAGGGTATTGATTTTGATGAAATTTTTTCTCATGTTGTTAAAATGACTTCTATTCATAATGTTTTAAGTATTGTGGTCAAGCAGCTGATTTGTACTTAGAACAGCTTTGATATTGAAACAAATTTCTCCATGGTGGATTTGGAAGAGGAAATATATATGGAAATCGTACCCACAAGGATTTGAGGTCGTATGTAAGGAGAAACTAGGTGCGCATTGAAGAAAAGTTTATATGGCTTGAAACAAGCAATTCTAATAATGGTATTTGAAATTTGATTGCTTTTTAAGGGCCTAAGCGCGCTACGCAGGTAATTAATTCATTGTGTTTATTTTAAGAGGTTGGATAATGACAGCTACATTATTTTATGCTTATATGTTGATGACATGCTTGTAGCTGGGTCTAACATGGATCACATAAGTGAGCTAAAACAACAGTTAGCAAAATCTTTTGCTATGAAGGATTTGGGTGCAGCAAAGCAAATCCTTGGCATGAAAATTTGTAGAGATAGGAAAAACAGAAAATTGTTTTTATCTCAGGCTAATTATGTTGAAAAGGTGTTGCAACGATTTCATATGGAGAATGCAAAAGTTGTCAGCACACCTTTGCCTAGTCATGTTAAATTGACTAAGGATATGTGTCCAAAGACACAAGAGGAGGAGGAAAAAATGTCTAAGGTACCATATGCTTCAGTTGTAGGTAGTTTAATGTACGCCATGGTATGTACTAGACCAGATATTGCACATGCCGTAGGAGTTGTTAGCAGGTATTTGAGTCATCCTGGAGTTGAGCATTGGAATGCAGTAAAATGGATTCTCAGGTATTTGAGAGGTACATCTAATAAATATTTATGTTTTGGGGGCTCTAATACTAATTTAAAAGACTATGTTGACTCAGATTTGGCAGGGGATATCGATACCAGGAGGAGTACTACAGGTTATGTATTTACAGTTGGTGGGACAGCAGTGAGTTGGATTTCTCGATTGCAAAAGGTGGTTGCTTTATCTACCACAGAGGCAGAGTATGTTGCTGCAACAGAGGCGGCCAAGGAGATGATATGGCTACAATTTTTCATGGCTGAGTTGGGGAAACAACAGGATCAAAATTATTTATTTATAGACAGTCAAAGTGCTATACATCTTGCAAAGAATTCTGCCTTGCATTCTAAAACAAAATACATACAATTGAGATATCATTTTATTTGGTCAGTGTTGGAAGATGGGCAGGTCAAGTTGGACAAGATACATACAGATGTCAATCCAGCGGATATGTTGTGATGGTGTGGAGCCTGATCAGTCTCCAAGTGGGAGATTGTTGGTATGTGGCGACTGATCATGCTATACTGTATAGCCCATGGTATAGCCCATCTCTATTTCCTTGCATTCTTTTTATTTTTTCATTTCTTCCTTTTCTATAAAATTTTTTACTTCGGGTTTTTTTTTTCTTTATTTTCTTAGTTCTCTTTCTAAGTTTTTTATTATTTGCTTCTATTTCTATTCTTACTTAAATTTATGTGTTTGTTTTAGCTTTTTTGGTCATATATATATATAGCTCTTATAGATGACTAATTGTCTTGATTGTTTATTCTCATCCTTTAACATATGCATGCATTCTTATATTGATGTTGCCTCTTTTCTTTTTGCTTATTTAGTTAGTTATTGGTGTAATTTAATCTGCATTTTTCAATTCTCACCTCTTTGTTGCCATTGTGGCTTGCTCCCTCTTGTGCTTTTATTAATTTTATATATTTTTTCCTTTATCTTTTGTTCCTTTCTCTTTATTTTTAAATTTTCATTGGGGTTGTGTTGTCTTGGTTGGTTAGTGTTCTTAGATGTATGTATTTTCTCTCTTTTACTCTTTTCTTTTTATTTAATTTTTTATTCTTTCCCTCGGGGGTTGTGCTCTCCCCTCTCTCCCCCCCTGTTTTTTGTCTATTTATCTTCTTCTCTAGCTAGTCTGCAACTAACATTTTCTCATCATTTTTCAGCTCTCCATCCTAATGATGGACCACGAAGTGTGATCCAAAACATTGATGAAAAAATTAGAAGATAATCGAATCCAAAAAAAAAAACTAATTACATTGCTACCTGATATAATTGATGAGCAGGGGAAAATTAGGTCACTCTAACAATGGCAGGATCAAGCAAATGAGGTCATCAATGATCAAATTAAATTAATTTGTGATGACTTGGATTATGATTTTTTGGTGAGCTGTATGGATAAGATTATTGGCACCAACTCATTTTTGGAATCTTTTGAAAGGGATGCAAATCAAGTAGCAGTAAAGTACACACCTTATAATGCCAAGGTGGACGAGGTAATTAATTTTGACTAGAGGACTGATGAAGAATACCAGAAATGGGTAACTAAGTATTTGACTGAGGAAGAGTAAAAAGAATGGACTACTAATAGGTGGAAAATTAGATGTTGCGGTTACAACGGTTCTAGTTTTGTGTTGATGGTATTCTCGGTGTGGGTTTCTTGTGGTTTTTTGTTATTGCATCAACTTTCCTCAGCTGACATGATGAACACAAATATTCTCCAGGGTGATGGCTATTGTAACAAATTTTGGAATATCACCAAGTGCTCGAATTGGCTGGTGACATGTGTACTTTCTGGCCCGATGCTTGTTTGCTCCTTCATTCTCTATAAGAAGGATTTCAAGGCCAAAAGTAGGGGTTAGCAAGTGAGATATTTTTTGTTGAGTCTAGGTGAAGTTGCAGAAAAAATTGTAAAGTCCGATGGTTTTAGAGAAATGCAATTTAGGTTTTGAGCCATTCTATAATAGGTTTTGAGTTCATGGGAATTTAATGTTGTATAATAGTACTAGCATTTGAGTTGAAATGATAAATTCAAGCTCATGTCTCTCCATTGTACATGCATATTTGAAGTTTGAATGAAATAACTAAGGGTTGTTTTATCCATCTCACTATTGTGGTGTGTATGATTCAATTTTAGCTTTAATTCAAGGAATTAATTAAAATGCTTGAATGGGATTATAGGCGGATATGTTCTGTATAAGGATTTGATAAGTAGTATTGGGTTAGAATGCATACTGATGAAATTGTAATGCAATATTGTCAGGGATCTTATATGTCATGTATTAAATCTATTATAAACCTCTAGATGCTTGTGAATTTGACTCCTGTAATGGATATATGGCACTGATCTAAGTTGTACTTATTAGTGTAGTTCAGTATTTGTTTGTCTTTGCCTAGAGCTTGCTACAAATTGCAAATCAATGACTATCTTATACGATGGATTGTATTTAGTTATCTCATGCTCCAGATAGTTGATATTGTCTATGAACAACCAATTCTAGTTGATATTATCCTATCGTGTTGAGCTATTAAGTGAGATTATCTACTATTGTTAATGTCGTTTATAATAATGGTGCAGAGGTTGTAAATAGATTAAGGGATCACCCTCCCGGGTCTTGTAGAGCCCGAAGTGTAGGAGGATTTTTAAAGTCCTTGTCAGTTGGTCTAGGTCCTTTGAGCTGCCTTTGGTTGGAATTGGTAATTCCATAGGTAGATTAGAAGACAAACCTGTTTACATTGTAAAAAAGAACCAACAAAATGGTGACTCTGCTGGGAAGCTAATTTTAATTTTTCTTGTCAGTGTGTTAGTTGTCCATTTTGCATAGAGTTTTCATAGTGTTTCTATGATTTGAAGGTTGAGCCTATAATTCTGTGTTAGGTTTTTCCACTTCTTCTATTTTCAAAAGCATAAAGAGTTATGTTGTAAAGCACTTTTGTGTGTTGTCAGTATGAGGTTCCAAAGGTTTTTATATTCTACCACGTGTCTTTAGGTATTTGGTATTCCCAAGAAAATTGGGTGGTGACTCTGAAGTCTCTACACCAGTGTGCATTTTATTGTGAAAGGTTTATTGTAAGTGGAAAGAACTTTTGGGAAAGTAAGAAGAATGAAGAACACCAGGTCATTCATGAAGAATCATCCGGAATAGAAATTGGAAGGTGAACTTCCCAAAGTGAAGAAGAAGGACTAGATAAAGAAAAGACTAGAATCTAGTAATGCTTCTCCCATGTCACAAGACTCTGTACACCAAGGTACAAGTAAGCTTTTACACCCTATCCCTGAGAATCTTGAAGAGGTGTCTAGAAATTCTGAGTCAGATAGTGGTGGATTTTTTGATTCATTATTTGATACACTGGTTCAAGAAGATGTGACCTGTCAAAATAAAGGGCTTGTTAGTATCAAATATGCTGAAAAGAGAAGAGATAGGAGTAGAAGTCGAATCCATCATAGAGAATGCACCAGTGATGTGCCTCCTCCTTCTGCTGAAAATTATCTAAACCCTTTATTGTCTGAACATGTACTTGAAGAGGTCAATCTAATAGACCTAGATGATACATCAGGTTTTGAGGTGACTTTTCCTGACCCTGATGATGTTTTTGGAGACATTAATTCTTTGAGGTGGGAAATCCAAAAGCAAGCTGAGCTGAAGAAGAAAAGATAAAAAGAAAGAGAAGTAGTGTTGAGGGATGTTGTGATTGAAAGGGATAGGTTGATGAGATAGTTGGCAACAATGAAGCTCCTGAACCAAGCAGAACCTAAACCAAGTACTGAGGCTCCAATTGTACAAAATATTGCTAATAAGGAAGCAAAACCTGTGTCTAAAGAAAACCCTAGAGCTCTTAGTGAGTATAAGGGAAAACCCAAACCTGTTGACCCAAAACTCTCAAACCATGATAAGTCTCAACCAAATAAGACCAACCCTAAGCCTATCATGCATAAGGGAAAACAAAAGGTTGAGGGGATTAAAAAAAAAGAGAAGGTGAATCCCCATTCCACTCAACAAGATCTCAAGCCACATGTGTCATTTCAAATAGAATCTACCTTAGAAAAGGCTAGGAAGGAGAGTGAGGCTCTGGCAGAAGAGTTGGAGAGAATAGAGATTAAGGCTGCAAATGTAGAAATGAAGACGAAAATAAGTTTCCTAAAGATGTCAAACATGGATGAGGCTACACAAGTTGTAACCTCATCAAATCACCAAGATGCTTTAAAGGGCTATTCTAGAATTAATCCAGACCCCAACATAAATAATTCTAGCCTGAAGACTCATGCAAATAGGTTTATAAATCCTAATCAGGATGGCTCTAGAGTACAAGATTTAGGGTCTAGTGTTGATCCTCAGATGAATGAAGGATTATTTTAACAATGACCTATACAGTTGGAAAGGTATAGGCCATTATTCTTTAATGGTATCCCTAGTTATCTAAATCCCATCCCTGCAGACTTGAGAGAAAAGATGAATAAGTTTGCTGGAAATAATGCTGTAACAACAGAGGAACACTTGAAAGCTTTTATGGATATGCTAAATGATTATGAGGTAGAACATGAAGATGTTGTAATGAAATTGTTTGTATAATCTTTGGTAGAAGATGCAAGGGATTGGTATAGAGGTCTACCTAATGCTAGTATTGTTTCAAGGGATAAGTTTGAGAAGTGTTTGAAGGAGCAGTATGGTGATAAAACACTAATGCTAGTTTTATGTTAAATGAATTTAATAACATTAAGAAGTCATTGAATGAGCCTATGATAGAGTTTAATTTAAGATTTCAGAAAGCAATGTATAAATTATTTCAGGTTTTGAGGCTTGATGAAAATGTTTGTTTAACTACATATTTCAATGCTTTTTATGCTAAAATGACATATCTCCTTAGAGATAAGGACCCTCAAACTATGAGGGATGCATTTAGGGTGGCTATAAATATTGAGAGTAATAGAAGAGCTTCTGGGAAGTATGGTAGGAGAGAAGAAACTACACTTTTAAAAAATCCTAAGAATAAGACTGAGAAGATACTGGCTACAAAGCCTAAGGATGATGAAAAGTGGGAAAAGGTTTACAATACTCTGAAAGATGTAAAGAAAATTGTTGCTAAGGAAGAGAAGGGTATAGGAAATCCAAGGAAACATTATAATAAAAATGATAAGCCACTCAAGCTGAAAATTATCCTTATAATACAAATTAGAAAGATGGAAAACCAATCTTTCCTAGCCAGAAGCCTAAAAATGATTAGCATACACCAGGCCCCTTGCAGAAAAATTCAGTGAATCTAGTATCGGATAGACCATGGTGTGAAGTGTTTGAACATCCACATGATCAAAATTACAGTGGTGTTGCTCAATTTCTTGTTGCTGAGGAAATAGAGGAGGATGCTCATGAGGATACATCGAAATATGAGCAGGATGATGCAGATTTTTGTATGGCCAGATCATACATTGATGAGGCATAATGTTCCTCTGATGATGAAATACATGAAGCTGATGTGGATAATCAAAGGCAGAGAAGTGAGATGTATCATCAACAGGTCTTTTCTAATGAGGAAGATGATTTTGATCATAATATGGAGCAAGCTGAATATTCAGTGTCCTTAAGGAGACCTTCAGAAGAAGAGATTGCAAGATTGACTGAAGAAATGGTTGCTCAAATGAGAAGTTCACTTCAATTGAGAAATAGGACGGTGGGTGGTGAGCAGGGTAAACTTGTAGGCTTGTTTATTAAAGAACAAAAGGAAAAAAAACAAAGGTGTTAATGTTGACAACAAAAAAGATGCTGTAAAAGTCAAAGAGGTTAAGAATGATAAGGTTTGGACCAAAAAGAATGAAACCCCAAAGCCTCAAGAATATGTGACTTTGTCATTGGTGAAGACCAAGGTGATTACAAAGGTAGTTGAACCTGTTGGAGAAGATAAGAAGCAATAGAGGCTGGGAGGAAGTAATCAACAAGAGAAAAAGGAAAATGATGAAGGTATGATGTCTAATTTGCCTAAATATACTCCTGTAGATATGTTTCATGTGCTTTCTCAGGTTAAATTAACTGTACCTTTTTTACAAATGATGAGAATAAATGAACACAAAGAAAAGACAATAGCCTTGATCACAGATGTTGCTGGTAAAAAGACCAAGCAAGGAAGTGGTAAAGAAGTGAAGGATAAAGAGAAAGAAAAGGAAATGGAGGGAATTGTGTCACAAATTCTCC
>VDFB02107691.1:0-36343 GCA_007258455.2 Sequoia sempervirens | reverse complement strand
GAAACATCTCCCAAGATATAGAACCAATATCCAAATGGAGCTTCTGCTCCTCTAGGTGCCACCAAGTAGAGGCAAATCCTCTCAAGTGCATAATAGCGCATCTGACATGGGTATTGCTACCGTAAGGGTGCATGGTAAAGCATCTACCCAAATCTAGTAGCCAGGTCTCAGCCTCTAGGCCACCTCCTGTACCATCAAAGGTAGGAGGGCGTGCCCTCAGTAAATCCCTCATATGACCTGCAATGATAGCATCCTGATGTGCTATGTCCTCTACTCTCCTAGGGGATCTATCCCTCTCTCTGACAACCTCTTGCTCATCTGCCTGTCTAGGTCCAAGATGAGCTAGGACCTCCTCTAAAAGTGGACGATCCCAGAACCCTACTGACCGTAGTATCGGATTCGCCCCTCATCTCTCCTGACTCCATCTCTGCTCACCGATCACTATGGTGAGGGCCAGAGGGGAGTAACCTGCTGGATTGGCCTCAGCCTCCCTCCTCGACCTCACCATGACCTCTCTCCCTCCTCAGCCTAGGAATGTTCCTGGCCACATAACAATAACGAGCCTTAGATACTATTCAAACTGCTACTGTACCATGACACTAATGACTAGGTCAACCTAATGGGCTCTAGATTACCCAGAGCGTCCAGTGTTTGTAACCTTGGCTCTGATACCAATCTGTAATGCCCCGTCTTAATAACCTAAGAATGTTGCAAATGTGTTATAAAGGTGTAATAAATTTTTTTTTAAAGTTTAATTATTAAGTTAATTAGTTGCATACATTCATTAGGCTAAACGACGTTACACTACTTTGAGTTTTCCATAAGTGACTTAAGTATTTCGCATTGCACATATTAATAACATTAACATAAAGATAAACTTGCATAACAATGAAATTTCATTCAAGATAACATAATAAAGTACATTCATGTTTTTCCATACATTGCATTTGATAATTATACAATACTCATCCATCTGATGAGGTAGTTCAAATAATAGTTACATTTTACAAATGATCACCTCACAACTTTGAGGGATTTTTTTTACAATACAAATTTTACAATATACAATGTTGATATAAACATAAGTATCCAGTTGCGAGCTCTCCATCCATGAAGCTCTCGATGCCAAGATCAAACTGGGGAACCAACGGAGTAAGGTGCACGTTCCACCCAACCATGTGGTACCTATAGGTCCACCCCTCGTGCTAGGAGATAGTAATAAGGTTACCTAGACCTAAGCTACTAACCCTAGACACTAGTACAAACAATCTAATGGTTACATTGCTTCCAGATTTGACAATTGAATTATCTACAAATACAAGGTTAATTGTTATTCTAGGTGGAGTGTCATCACAATGTTGCAAAGGTTACCCTGGTGTTTCTTCCTAGGTTCCGGCCCCCAATCCTTGGGTTACCCTGGTAACCTCTTACGAAACCCGGCCCCTATTGCAAACTGTTGCGGAATTGAATGTCTTTTGAAGTAACAAGACACCGATTTTCCATTCCAGGCCTTCTCATCTTATACTCAAGACTTTGGTAGCTCAAGAGTCATAAGAGAGGCATAAGCATCTTGTTAAGTGTTTTAGATCTAACTACTATGTTCTTTAATTTTCACTGACTTACTAACTAATTGTAAGTTACCCTGACACCACTTTGTGTGTCGGCCCTTACAATTAGCCACTCCCCTAAACATAACATAGGTAACTAAGTTTTCAAGGCTAGGGTATACAAAGTGTACAAATAACTAAAATCTCTAAAGAAGACCAAATGTGAACATCAAATCATTGATCATATACAAATGTCAAACCACCATACAAATCTATGTACACACCCTTAGTAAACACAAGATCTCTACTCAAAATAATCCACCATCGCTCAAACCCAGCGATTAAAATATCCAACAAAACATCATAGGTCTAATAGTATAAAAACATAACAACAAGAAGAATAAGCATAAACGGAGGGGTACTACAGTTTTTGTGTCCAAAGGTAATTTCACTGGACTTATTTCTCTTAAAATATCATCTTACTTTGTCTAATGTCCAACACAATTTTCTTGGAATTTCTTTATGTGAGAAAAAAATTTGGTCTTGTAGAAATATTATTAGACCTTAGAGTATGAATTCCATTAAAAAAATATCTAGGCAAGGCAAAAAAGGAAACTTAATTAGACCTATAATATATGATTCCAAACCATCTTTGAACTCATCCACACTCTATGACAAGTTGTCACTAATGTTATTTGCATGTTAAATAATTTGAGGAACTAGCCTCATTTTTTGATGATCTTCAGTTAAAGTGGTTTTTAGGGTCGGAGGAAAAAAATCTATAGATAATGTACTACAGGGCATGATGTAGGAGCATCCCTAGTTGTAAAGCAATCCCATGTTAGCCAAAAATAGTTCTTTTCTTTTCTTGCATTCAGTAGCAGTTTCATTATTTCATTCAATATTTTACCACACTATTGTTTCTAACCTCATGAATTAGGATATAGCATCTACACACTAACACCTATCACATATCCATATTTCACACCATTTACAGTTGCCTATCAAAAAATATCACTCTCAGAATTTCACTATGTTTACCAGTCTGATCATTTGGGACTAATCTAGTCTGGTTTTTTAGTGCGGACCTATTCCAAACCATGTGAAGCCTAATTTGACATCATACAAGTATCCAAGGTTCATTGGGACCTATCTTGGATATTCAGAGAGTTTTTTCTTTTTTTGTGGAGTTATCTTTAAATATTTTGAGGTCGACTTTCATATGTGTTCATTTATCAAGTTTATGAACCCTTGTGGCCAATGCAAAAATTTGTTGGTTGTTATTGAGAATCATATTTATAATAATTTATAATCATTTAGGAGAGATCATTTATTAGTTAGTTATTCATGGTTAGATAGATTCAATACATTTTTGCAATAACCCTTCGAGGCCATGTAATAAGGCCTATGGGCTAGTTGTAGTGTTGAAATCCCTTGTGGAAAGCTTTTGAGCCTTGAGTATTCACCCTTGAGGTCTATGTTTCATGTAAGATTATTAATTTAAAAGAGTTTCTTGCTCACATATTATTTTTTTGTGTTATTTTTTTGTGTTGACTCATTACTACATGGTTTAGACTATTCCTTCTGGAACCCTCCTACCATGACTGCACCAAGTGGTATCTGAGTGAGTTTTTAATTTTTGAGGGCATTCCTTGAGGTGAAGAGATCTCCAACTTCAGGTAGACTGCATTTTTTGTCAACCAATAACTGATTGTGAGGCATTTGAAACCCTTGTAGCCAATACATTGAACTGAGGCAGTTACATCGATTCAAAGGGAGATATGTTGCCAAGGAGAGTAATTTATATGGTGAATTTTTCTAGAAGAATGAATGAAATGTTGGAAATGATGTGTGAGATGCGAGTTCAATTAGATGTTGTAGAAGAGGACCAAAGGCAAGGCCTAAACCCTAGGCAAAATGATGAAAGTGATGATGAAGCAAAACATGTGAATCAATTTGTAGAAGACCTGAGTGAAGAAGAAACAAATCAAGTAAAGATGTTGAAAGCAATCTCAAAGATTATAAAATGACCTAGAGTTGAAATTCAAAATTATGTGAGAAATTTGAATCCTAAAGAATTGATTGATTGGATCAATTAAATGGAAGAATACTTCAAATCTAAAGAAATTGAAGATCCAAAAAGAGTTAGATTTGTCATTTAACAAATTTGAAGGGTCATGCTACATTATGGTGGAAAGAAGTTCAATTAGACGAAAAAAGAAGAGGCAAATAAAGAATCATCGAATGGGATCTAGAATGGTGACAAAATTGAAGAGTCAATTCATACCAGTAGATTATGAACTTGAATTGTTGAACATATTATAGAACCTGAGACAAAAGGAGAGATTGGTGAAGGAGTATACTAAAGAATTATACAAGATGATAATCATAACCATTCATAGTGAAGCAAGAAAAGAGAAGGTTGCAAGATACATCAATGGATTTAGAACAAACATTCAAGAATAATTGAGCCTGGTAAATATGGCATTAGCTGAAGAAGCATATCAATTTGCATTGAAAGTGGAAAAGAAGTTGAATAAGAAATTTGAACAAAGGAAAATGAGTGCAAGAGGAATATTTCAAAAGAATGGAACCCAGTTCAGTGAAATAAGACCTTATACAAAGCAAAACAAAGATGTAAAACCCTATCGAAGCATAGAAAAGAATGCTAAATCATACTATAGAGGAAAAGAAGATAGAAATTTCTACCGTAGTGATAGAGGAGGTCATAATTCTTACCACAATGATGGATACCATAGAGACAAAGGAAGATTTGAGAGAAGACCATTCAAAGGAACTTGTTTCAAGTGTAGAGGTGAAGGACATAAAGCATTTGAGTGTCATCAAGGAAGTATTGGAAAGAAACCTGAGCAAACCAAAAGAGGAGCTTATATAGATGAAGAACCTATTGGATCCCCTAATTTAATTGGAAAACTTGAGAAAGGTGAATCATTGGTGATGAGGGGATCTTTAATGTATGAAGCAGTGACTAAGGAACCACTGCAAAGGAAAAGTCTATTCAGAACTAGATGTAAG
Organism: Sequoia sempervirens; assembly: GCA_007258455.2. Classification (NCBI taxonomy): domain Eukaryota; kingdom Viridiplantae; phylum Streptophyta; class Pinopsida; order Cupressales; family Cupressaceae; genus Sequoia; species Sequoia sempervirens. The sequence goes on along the minus strand of VDFB02107691.1, from coordinate 31,760 downwards.
TCTAGAGGAAAGGTATGTAAAGTTATCATTGATAGTGGTAGTACTGCTGATCTTGTTTTATATGAGATGGTAACCAAATTGAATTTGGAGAGATTGAAACATCCAAACCCTTATAGGATAGCATGGATTCAAGATGAGTATAGGATATTGGTGAATGAAAAATGTTTGGGGAAATTTCATCTTGGGTCATATAGCCCGATGAAGTATTGTGTGATATTATATGTGTATGGATGGTGGTGATTTATTATTAGGAAGACCATGGAAATATGATAAGAAATAAATTCATGATGGAAGAAGAAATACATATGTTGTGACATCAAATGGAAGGAGAATTAATTAAGTTGGTACCTTTGGAGGAAGAGGAGAAGACAAAATTTTGTAGAACTACTAGAATATGTTTCATCAATGGAAGGAAATTTCTTGATGGACTAAGGAATGAGAACATTTGTTTTACATTGATTCCAAAGAAGTACTGTAGTCTAGAGATAGCCAAAGGTGAAGATCCATCACAAATAGTAGTAGAACTATTGATAGATTATGAAGACATCATGCCAAAGAATGTACCAAAAGGTTTACCAGGTTAGTCCAGAGTATTAGTCATCATATATATCTTATATTGGGAGCCAGTGTTCTAAACAAGGTAACACATAGAATGAGACCAATAGAGAATGCAAATTTGAATCGATAGAAACAAGAGTTGTTCAGGAAAGGATCAATTGATCAGAGAAAGTTTAAGCCCATGTGTGGTACCTGTTGTACTTACACCTAAGAAAGATGGAGAGTGGAGAATGCTTACAAATTCAAGAGAAATCAATAGAATCAATGTCAAGAATAGATTTCCATTGCTAAGGATGAATGGCATTATGCATTGTTTGAGTGGAGCAATGTATTTCACAAAGATTGATCTTAAGAGTGAATATCATAATATCAGAATTAGAGAAAGAGATGAATGGAAGAATGCATTTAAGAAAAATGAAGGATTGTATGAGTTGTTAGTAATTCCTTTTAGATTGACCAATGCACCGAGAAATTTCATGAGATTGATGAATGAGGCACTGAAGAAATTATTGGGTAAGTTTTTCAAATTTGTTTATTTGGATGATATTCTATGTTTTAGTAAGACTAGAGAACGACATTTGTGACACATCCAACAAGTATTGTAGAATTCGAGGGAAGAGAAGTTGTTGATTAATGTCAAGAAGTGTAGTTTCATGAAGACAGAGTTGGTACATACTTTGGATTTGTTATTTATATTGAAGGATTGAAGATGGACCCTAAGAAAGTGAAAGGAATTTTAGATTGGCCTACATTAGAAAACACTAGAGAAGTCAAATCATTCCATGGATTAGCTATTTTTTACTAGAAGTTTATCAAAAAAATTAGTAGCATTTGTAACTCTATGACTGAGACAATGAGAGGAGACATGAAATACTTTAAGTGGATATCCGAAGCCCAAAGAAGTTTTGAATTGTTGAAGCAAAAGGTGACATAATAGCTAGGGTTAGCATTACCAATTTTGATAAGGTATATCAAGTTGATTGTGATGCAAGTGGAAATATAATTGGAGCAATGTTGAGTCAAGAAGGAAGACCTAGATAGATTATTTTAGAAAGAAGTTGAGTGATTTCAAAAGAAGATATTCAGTCTATGATTAGAAATTCTATGCCATAATTCAAACCTTGAAAAGGTGGAGAAATTACTTGTTTCCTAAGGAGTTTGTATTGTATATACAAATCATCAAGCTTTATAGTATTTGAATAGTCAAGGAAAGTTGAATCAGAGACATATGATATGGGTTGAGTTCTTGTAGAGTTATACATTTGTATTGAAACATAGGACTGGAAAGTCAAACAAAGTTGTAAATGTGTTGAGTAGAAGAAGAAATTTTCTGACAAAAATGAGCATAGAAGTATTGGGATTTGAAGAATTGAAGCATTTACATGAGGATGATGAAAATTTTGTTGAAGTGTGGAGAGCATGTAAGGAACTAGTAGTGATAAACCAGAGCCAATAGTTGGACTATTTCATTCAAGAAGGTATGTTGTTCAAAGGAAATCAGTTTTGTATATTGAGGATTTAAATGAGGGAGAATTTGATAAAGGAAAAGCATGGTGGAGGCTTTGCATGATATTTTGGAGCTTGGAGAAGATAGTAGATTTGGTGAGTGAAAATTATTGTTGGCCATAGATATATAAGGATGTTAGGAAGTATGTTCAAAGTTGCATAATTTTTCAAGTTGCAAAAGGGAGTAGTCATAATATTGGATTATACAAGCCTTTGATAGTACTATAGAGACCTTGGGAAGTTATAAGCATCGATTTCATATTGGGATTTCCAAGAACAAAAAGGGGTTATGATTCTATAATGGTAGTAATAGATGAATTTTTTAAAATGGCATATTTCATTCCCTGTAAGAAGAAAAATGATTTTTTGCATGGTGTTGACTTATTTTTCAAGGATATTGTGAGATTGTATGGATTACCTAAGAGCATAGTTTTGGAAAAAGACACCAAATTCATTGTATACTTTTAGATGACATTGTGGATGAAGATGAAGATAGATTTGAAGTTTAGTTCAACATATCACCCATAGATAGATGGAAAAATAGGAGTGGTGAACATAAGTTTGGGTAACCTTTTGAGATCTGCTTGGTTGGAGATAAGGTAGGAAATTGGGACATAGTTTTACCACAAGTAGAATTTGCATACATTAATTCAATAAACTAGAGTACAGGGAAGTCACCATTTGAGATCATTATTGAAGAAAATCCTAGAGGATAATTTGTAGAGTTATTTGGGATATTAGTATGGGGAATAAAAGGAGCACAAAGGAAAAATATTTTGCAGCTTTCATAGAGACATTGCATAATTAGGTTTAGAAGATTTAGGAAGACATGAACAATAAGTATAATGAGAAGGCAGATGAGCACCAAAGACATAATGAATTTGTTGTTGGAGATGAAGTAATGGTATATTTGAGGAAGGAGAGATTTCTAGTTGGGAGATATAATAAGTTGAAGATGAGGAAGTTTGGACAATGTAAGATACTAAGGAAGTTTGATTTTGGAAATGCATATGAAGTGGAGTTACCAGAAACATTGGGTAAAACACTTGTTTTAAATGTGGCTAAGGTGGAGGATTCATCATCAACTTCTCAGGTTGAGGTGGATCATCTTGGTTTTTCCTCTTACCCCTGGAAAGTGAGGGACTTATTTTTCTTCCAACCCTATACGTGTCTAATGCAGGGGCATCCTTGGTTGCAAAGCAGTCTCGTGCCAACCAAAAATGGTTATTTTTCTTGCATTGCATTTAGTAGCAGTTTTAGTATTTCATTCCATATTTTACCACATCATTATTTCTTAGCTCACAAAGCGGGATATAGCATCTACACACCGACACCTATCACATATCTAGATTTCACACCATTTGCAGTTGCTACTGAAAGTTATTGCTCTCAGAGTTTCATTGTGTTTACTAGTCTAAGCATTTGGGGCCGAATTGGTCCAATTTCTTAGTGCAAACCTATTCTAGATCATGCGAAGCCTAATGCGACATCATACAAGCATCTTGGGTTCATTGGGACCTATATTGGAGATTTGTAAGTGGGTATGTGCAGGATCATCATGGAAAAAATAGGCCCTTAAGTGGCAAAAAATTCAGAAAAATTAGAGTTAGGTAGCTTGATGTAAATTTTTTAATAAGTTATGTATATTTTTTCAAAAATATGTAAGAATAGAATCTGTAGAAAATTGAATGTACTTTATAAACTAATAGGTTTGTTTAAAAAAAAAATTCTATTTGGTGAAAATTTGAAATTTCAATGCAATGGTACTTAAATTTCAAGAAAAAAAGAAGAAGTAGGTGTCTGTCTGACCACCCTAACCCCAATAAAATGATAATTTATTTTTATAAGATTTTATATATAATTAGAGGACTCATGCCCTGATGTGATGCATATTTTTTTGTAAGTTTTTTCCAATTAAATAATTAATTATGAATTTTTTATTACAACTTTTTCAAAAAATATAAAAACTCGTATGTTTGACCACCTTAACTTGGTCAAAACTTGATGAAATTCAATTTTTCTTTTTTTTAATACTATAGTATACAAACTATAGAACGTGTCACATTTTTTGTATTCAAAAAAAGTGATACCATTTGAAATTTATAGATGTTTTTCAATTAGCCTATAAATCAGGACTTTAGTTGTAATTTGAATAGAAAATGAATAATAATTATTTGTTAAATTTGAAGTAAAGCATAATTTATATTAGTGGAAAGATGCGAATCTCCTTTAAAAACCATTTTCATTTCATCAAATTTTGGTAAAAAAATAGTTGTTAGCCACATACCCATCATATTGCCACTTTTTGGCCCATCATGATCCTACACATACCCAAGTTGTTTCTTTTTCTGTGGAGTTATCTTTACATATTTTGAGGCTGAATTTCATATGTGTTCATTCATCAGGTTTATGAACCCTTGTGGCTGACACAGACCTTCTTTGGAGATTGAGAAACATATTTATAAGCATTTGTAATCATTTAGGAGAGACCAGTTATCAATTAGTTATTCATGGTTAGATAAATTTAATACATTTTCGCAATAACCTTTGGGGGCATGTAATAAGGCCTTTAGGCTAGTTGTATTGTTGAAAGCCCTTGTGGTAGGTGTATGAGCCCTGAATCTTCACCCTTAAAGCATATGTTGCATGTAAGAATATCAATTTGATAGAGTTTCATGTTCGCATATCAGTTTATTGTGTTATTTCTGTTGTGTTGACTCATGGTTGCACGGTTCAGAATGTTCCTTCTAGAACCTTTCTACCATGATTGTACTATGGTATTTTAGTCTTATTGTAATAGAGTGTGTCATGGTTTGTGGGATTTAAAGAAATGATAAATTCCCTAGTATTATCAATTGTCATAAATTTCACCACTAGTATTTTGATTTGTTGCATTAATGAGAATTTCTCTTGGAATAAATACATTTGTTACATTTTTTGTAATATTTGGATACCTCTTATAAAATGGTTGGAATTCAAAATATAATTGGTCATGCTTACAAGTATAAGTAAATCCTCTTATTCAATAAGTTAATTACACTTCCTTTTAAAAAAAAATTTAGTATACATTAATCTTTTGTTTAGTTTGGGCTATGTTTAGGGGATATATTCAATCAAATACATGGAGAATACCTACATATGCCTAGCTTGTGAGTTGGTGTATGTTGCTTCCTATCTATTAGATGTATTCTATCAAAACATATCACTTAAACATGTTTCCTCGGTTTTGATCTTAGAAGTCTGTTAGGAGAGCCTTAATTCTTTTAAAACTTGAGCTCATCTCATTTCAAACCCTTACATATATAATTTTAATTTAGCTCAAAATTCCTTACACTAAAGACCCTAATGTTGGGACAAGTTTTTGTGGTTGCGTCAATCAATTTTTGGGATGGGGTTTTGAAGAACTATTAGTTGAGATTTCTTTGAGTTGATTTTTGTAGGAAGCTTTTGGTTTTTTTTGCCTCAATTTAAAATGGCCATTTGTAGATGCCAAACATTATTTAGTTTTTAATTGGATCTTATTTGAATTGATAGGTGGGAAGGAATTGAGATGGGGACTGCTATCGTGATATGCTATTATGATCTATGCTTATTGTAAATTAAATAGTTTAATGAGGAAGTAAGTGACAAAGTGTTTGAGGTGGAGTGGAAGTATAATGAGATACAAAGATGTATGTTTTTGACTAAACATTTCTAATCACTTATTCACTTTAATATGGTATAAAATACATTTATTCTTGTTTGAATTTGTTCTTTTCATAATTCAATAAAAATGAACCATGAATTCTTCCTATATGTCTCAATTTTGTCATCTAACTAGAGGATTCTTCTTCTATTATCTAATATAGATCTAGAGATCCAATCAATGTAGAAAACATGAATTCTTTATTATTATATTTTTTACTATTAGAGGATATTAAATATGTTTAAACCAATGACATTATATGCCTTTCTTGAAATGTAACATATTTTAAGCTCATTTATCGTTGCTACTTCCAATTTTGACAGATTTCCAAGATTCCTTTTATCACACACTAAAGGCTACAATGAATATATATTTCAGATTTATTTATTTTTTCACTCTTCAACCACATGTATACTTTAACAAGTGCTTGCTTGTTTTTTCATTCATTAATTTGTAATTGATTATAAATGACTTCAAGTCATGCCTTGAATTTCTCAATTAATGTGGTAAAGAGGTAGTAGGAAACTTGTTCTTGGATGACCTGTGAAGAATTATAAGAAATGATCCTTGTGTGTTGCACCATTACCTTCTTGGGCTTGCAATTTCAATGTTCTCATTCATTGAATGGGTTGTAAGTTACATTCTCATCAATGTATTTCATGTTTCTCTTTACCACTAAGCAATTTTAATATGGAAATCTACCTCATCTCTTGCCCTAATTTATGTTCCCCTTGTCATTGTTTGCTCACTTTCACTCTACTTCATTTTAGAACCAACCCTCCTTATTATGTTGTTTCATTTCATACAATTCCACAATATTCTCATTGTAAAGATTTTATTTCTACCATTTTCTTATGATAAATTGAATAAATGACACTTCAATACCATATAAATATAATTTCAATGCAGCTGAAAAAATTTAGTAGAATGTGTTGTGCTCAAAGAAGTTGTTTACAACATGTGAATAGAGGGAAAACTCATCTGTGTTTATTTTGTAGGGCAGTTACCACTACAACTCAAAGAAATTGGTTACAACATGTGAATAGAGCTCAAACACATCTTTATTTATTCCATGGGGCAATTACTACTACAACCATAAAATGTATCATGTTCAAAGAAATTGTTTACATCATGTGTATTTCCTCTATCCTTTTATAAAGACTTGTTCTCTCATGGAATGCAAATTGAGATACCCCTTAGTCCTTGGCTCTTAGTCGAAGAGGCTCAGCCCAAGAAGGCTTGTAGTCCTGTATCGGGTAGCAAAAAAGAATTTGTAGATGACCTCCATCAAAAAAAAGGAGAAAAGAGCACAAAGAAAAAAATCCCACCTACCTACACATTCAATGTGGATTGGATATTTATTTTGCATTGAATAAAAATGGTGTCCCCTATTCCACACACATGCATGTCATAGATTTGCAATCTATGACAATAAAAGTAATAAATTATTATCTGACCAGTGAACGTAAGTGTTGTCTCTTTATATCTTTGCTTTTATTATCTCATTTGTCAATATGAAGTTTTTTTAAATTATTATCTAAATTGTGAGTAAACTGCTAGCCTAAAGTTTTTATGGAAAACAACAAGTATAAAAACCCTGTACACTTCCCAATTCCTCAACAAAACATTGCAATTACAAAACCACATCAACCATTGCATTCTTATTATATATAGAAGATAAACAAAGCATATAGTATGCTTCAAACCAAAAGATGGAAAATACGTAGCTACACACAGCCTAACCTAAGATAAAGTCAGCCAAAAAACTAGTTGCTTTTCAGCGCCCTTTTTCTTCCTCTTTGTGGTGTCCAGGAAGCTTTTCTTTGATCTTATCCATCAAACACTTCTTTTCGCCATGATCTTCAGCTTTTCCATGACAAATGTGGAGACAAATAGACACATAGTTAGGATTTTTAACATAGATAATACACTTGTTTAATCAAGGCTCTATTCTTGTTAAAAGTAAAAAAAAATTACAAACAAACATGATTAGATTATCAGAAGCTTAATCCCACGGTTAGCTACCTAATTAGACTTGTCTTTCACTACATGATTAGGTAGCTTGAAGATTCAAGAGAGTTGTGCTGTTGTTTGGCCTCCCAATGACTCCATTGAATCCTCATAATTTTTTTCCTGCACCTAAATAGTTGTTTCATCTAATTCATCTCCTAATTTCTTAGCTTGACTATCTCCCCAATTAGCATAATAATGAACTAAGGTATTTGGGCCCATGGTGTGTGGTGGAGAAGGCATTGTAAGACTTTGATCTAGCTCCACATGCAAATCAATTCCAACATTTCCAACACCCTCTAACAACCAAGAGTGCTCCTCAAGTGGACTCGATAGGGAAAGAGAGATGTTTGCAATAATATTTTTCTCTCTGAAAACTATGTTGGTGGTGATTTGTGGTTTGTTAAACTTGAATTTTTTGGTGGTTTGTACATTCGAATGCTTCAAGTGGAATTTTCTTATTTGCAATTTCTATTGTTCCATCTATATAATCACCCTCAATTTATGGCAAACCATTGTTCGATAGACTGAGAATGTTCTTCATAGTAGATGATTCCTTAGGGGTAGCAAACCTAAATGTCTTACTAGGCCTCATGTCATTCAAAAATGAATTTGGATTAAGAGGCCAAATACCTTTCCTCTTGAACCTAGTTGTTATGTTCCTAATAGTCAATGCCTTCTCAAAAGCAAGGTTGCCAAGTGTATCCAATTCTTTCCTTCTTATCACCAAATTTGGATGTCTAGTACTCCAATTTTCTCTTTCTCTTCTGAAATGTGATTCGAAATAGGAAAATACACTCACATCAAGTGGTTTCAACCTATATGATGTGTGGGTTGGTAGGGTAAGTAAGTCAATGCCCAGTGCTCTTGCTTTGGAAATGGTAGAAAATGCTATGTGGATTCCATGACCATCAAATATGAGGTTTCTATGGTTGGGTGAGCAACCCCCAAGTACTTGCAGGGAAAAATATTTTAGCCATCTCTCAAATATTTCTTTTGTCATCCATGCATGAGGCTGAACAACCATACATGCTCTTGTCTCATAATTAATTATGTAGTTTTGGATGTGATTTTTTATTTTAAACAAGTAAAAGCCTAGATTCTTTTGACCGAGAGCATTTACACAAGCCAAAATTTTGATCCACTCCCAACTCTTTGGGATAATATATGCAACACTTTTGCTACCCTTTTTGGAAAGCACCTTCATTGCACCATTTTGTCTTAGCTTGCAACCTTGTCGCATCACAGTTCCAAATCTTTCAGGGTCCATAATTCTCAGTTGCATATTCCTTCTCCAATGTTTCATAGAATGCAGGTACAACTATGGGCTTGAGATTGAAAACACGATATCTATCTTTCCCTTGGGTTGTCCTCAAGCATAGATCAAGATACCTTCTTTTGAACCCCATCCACTAAGACTTACCAAGAATTCCATATTTGAAGGGATCAGGGCTTTATTAGCAATATTTGTGACACTTCAGATTTTAAATTCACAATCTCCAAACCATGGCCAACAATAGCCATCTCCTTGCACCGTTCCATGACCTTTTCCTCTTCGCCATTGTTTAGGATTGTTGGGGGCCCTTTCCTTTTTGTAGTGTTAATAACACTTAGCCAATTCAACAATGTGGTAGTTGATAGAACCTAATTTTTGGTTGCCCCTCTTGTTGACATGCCATCATCTTCAACATATTTAATGGCACATTCCATGTTAGTCATGAACATTACATTCCTACCGCACTACAACCTTTTTAGTTGTTATAGTTGGGTTTACTTGGACTATAGGTTCAGTTGGATGATCAACAGGAATTACTATGCCATCATCATCACTATGTGGTAGCCTCACACCTCTCTTATGAGTAGGCACACTTTTTCGCCTTTGCTTTGTTATAGGTTACATGGCTTTTGTTCTCACTTTATTCTTCCTCTACAGTGAGACAATTGTAAGATTAGTAAACAACAAACTATTATAACTCTTACAATTAAATGAATGATTAAAACTAAAACAATAAATCCATACATGTAAGAGTGAGTATAATTGAAGAAAAAACTAACCATGCATCGAATTGAGTTGATTGCAAATGATCAAGGGTATATGTGCAATGAAAGAACCAATCCATGATATACTACTATATCCCCAATTCTAATTCTTATAAACCCTTAGGTGATCATGTTAAATGAAATAAACAATGCATGTTATACTATCATATCACAATTCCAACTCTTATAAACCCTTGGGTAATCATGTTAAATGAAACAAGCAATGCATGTTATACTATCATATCCCCAATTTTAACTCTTATAAACCCTTGGGTGATCATGTTAAACTCTTCCTGAAACAATATAATGATACAAATATATGTAAACTTGAAACATCAGTATGATAAAAATATGAATATAGCTTAAAAGAGTAGTGTGATACAAATAAAAATTAAAATAGCATTATGATATAACTGGAAAACAACATGTTATTCCTAGAAAGGATTTGAAATATTTCTATCATACTATTATTTCAAGTCATATACAAACTTCATAATGTTGGGTTAGAAATGGTTACCGTACATATTAGAGTAATTGAAGAACAAACAAAGCATAAATCTAATCAAGTAGAATGTAAATGAAGAAAGGTATAAGAAACTTATCTATCTATCTATCTCTACAATATATATATGTAATTACTATTGTTTCAAGTTATATACAAATTCCAAAAATGGTTATAACAGAATTAGGAGTTAACCATTGTCACAGTTGGCTATAAGGGAGAGGGTTCAATATTTACAATCACTAGAATTGAAGAAAAAACAAATCATGTGTCTAATTAAATTGAATGTAAATAATAATAATATAAATATCAAATTTAACTATATGTTACCTTTTAATTAAGCTTATCAAACTATACTTCATAAAATTTATATTGAATCTAAATATTCTTTAAAACTAAATTAATATCTATAAAAAAGAAAATTGCATGATTATAGGAGAAGTATAATTCTTCATCTCTATTAAATGTTTGAAAAAATCCTAATAAAAATCTTCATTTTTTACTATTGAAAATGCTTCATGATTTGACAAGTAATTGCATTGTCAGCCATTTTTTTTATGAGTCATGACACCCATCTTTCATGCCACCCAATAAAAGCAAAGTAGTAACAAAAATGTACCAAAACAAAATGTAGACATATTGTTTAAACATGAAGAAATGTAGATTTAATTGATGGATAACATTAAGAATCAAAATTAATGCCCCACAATTTATTGCACATACATGATGATACATAATTGAAACTTAAATTCTATATAATAAAAGTATACATAAACCATATACTTACAAAACTATAAATAGATTGACCTCAATATTAGTAAGTAGGTCAACATTATATTATAATAAAATAATGCCTCTAAAATCTAATGGAGGGGAGAGCTTATAAATTATCTTATAAACTTCTACCATGGCCACAAAAGATAGTTATTTTCTGAATCCTTTCAAAAAGATAAATGATGATGTTATCCATCACCTAGAAGCATTTTCTACTCCAAGATGTGGTAAAACACAATACTCCAATTATAATAGAAAACCCAACTACATAGCTCATTCCCTGGATAACTCCTCACCATAAATATCCTCTTCTTCTTCATCAACATTTATCTCTAATGGAATGCTTGCAAGACAAGGTTTAACTTGCTGAGGGCTGCAACAAGTTGTATTGAGTTGGAGGCCACATAGGTCTAAATTGTATGACAAGGAAAATGCACCAAATGTGTAAAATTGTCTCCCTTCTGGTATCTTTATTGAAAGATTATTGTGGGACATGTCCAGGTAACCCAAGAATGTGAGCGACTACAAATCCAAAGGGATAATTCCAGACAGTTGGTTGTGTGAGAGATCAAGAGACTCCAACTATAGAATTTTCCCAAACTCTCTGAGATTTCACCCCTAATATGGTTTCTTGAAATGTTGAGAATTACTAAACCCTCAAGAAATCTTATGTTTGGAGGAATTTCACCTATTAAATTGTTATTTGATAAATCAATACATTTTACCAATGCCAATGATCTTACAAATTCCATCACCTTTACTTTGTTAATGATTCTTGCTCGACCTACATCGATTCAATCATCACTTCCAGTAAGAAACATTTCAGTGCCGAGTGTTTGATTTTTCATAGCCTACAAGGATGAGATGTTAGCTGCAGTAATTCCTAAAATTATGTTGGATGAAATATCTAAGATTTGTAGAAGTGGAAATGTTGTAACTTCTAAGGGTATTGTGCCATTAAATCTATTTGACCTTGAGATCAAAATATTAAGATTTTGTAGTTTCCCTATCCAATTTCGAATGACCCCTTTGATGTTGTTGTTGCTCAAATCTAGTATCTCCAACTGCTTATAGTTTGCAAGAGAGGATGGGATGTACAAATTCAGTTCATTTCTATCAAATTTTAATGTCTGAAGAGAAAGAATGTCTCCAAACTGTCGTGGAAACTTTCCCTCCAAATAATTGTTCTCTAAGTTCAACATCTGAGTAGAAGGGAAATTTTTGAAACTAGTAGGAATGTTACCTGTAACCTTGTTATTTGAGAGATCCACAACCCATATTTGGCATATAGAATGTGGAATGCTACCATTGAGATAATTTTGACAATAAGAGAGATATTCAAGATGATGTTCACCAATTTCTTTTGGAATGAATCCACTAATTTGATTCTCTGACACGTCTAACACCAGTAGCTAATCAAAATCAAGTGGAAGCTAACCTTGAAAATTATTGCTATGCAAATCTAGAGTCTATAATTGACTTCCCATCAATGAACGAGGTAGAACTCCTACACAGTGATTATGAGAAAGATTGAGATACAAAAGAGAATTGAAGCCCCATATCCACTAGGGAATATTTCTTGCAAGACTGTAGTTGGAAAAATCCACATTGAAAAGCTCATATTGAGGTATTAGGAATGTTGGAAACCCACCATCCATGTTGCATGACCCTAAATCTAGCGTTGCCAAAGAAAATTTAGGAATCCATGTTGGCTTGATCTTGACAGTTAAAAGATTATTGGAAATATCTACCTAGGGAAGTTGGATGGGATTATCAAGGTGAGGCTCTGAAAAAATGCCACTTAGCCTATTGGAGTATAGGAAAAGCCTTCACAGTTTTGAAAGATTTGAAATTTTGAGAGGGATGGCACCTTCTAATTTTTTTGTTGCTTAGATCAAGAAATTCCAGAGATGATATTCGACCAATGGAAAGGTGTGTTTTACCCTTCAATGCATGTTGGCTTAGATCAAGGATTGTAAGGCAGTGAAGCTTAGTGTCAAGGGATGGAATGCTTCCCTTCAATTGATTGTTACTCAAAACAACATGTTAGAGGTTCAAAAATGTCATCAACAACATTGGGGGAATGCGACTATCCAACTGGTTGTCAAAAAGAACAATATAGGCCAAAGGAAAAGGTCTTCTCAAGGGAGGTATATCCCCAAATGGAGGGATGTGCCCTCTTAACATATTATTAGAGAGATACAATTCTTTAAGCGCTGCTAGATTTTCCATCGTAATTAAGTTACTTTCGACATAACAGTATGAGAGATCCAAGAGAGTTAATGAGGAAATGTTGGCAACAAAATCTAGAATACTTCTTTCCACTACTATATACCAAAGAAGAAGGGTGAGAAGGGAAGTAGAGTGTTGGGGTAGAATGCTTGACAACTTCCCTTCTAGATCTAAGTTATCAGACAAGTTTGCTAGTTGCAGTCTTAGAAGGCTTAGTAGGAAAAAGGGATGATACCATTGAATTCATTATAAGAAAGTTGGAGGTGGGTTAGATTGCTGAGGTTGGGAAGGGAAGGGGGAATTTCCCTAGAGAGAAAACAAGAGGAAATTTGTAGAGAGGTTAGAGTGTACATGGTGGAGAGAGCATTGTCCAACTCATTGCTTTACACTCCTGACATATCCACTTTTTCCAAGATAAGCTCTCATAAATCTCTCATGTTTCTTGTCCACTTCTACATGTCCACCATTCTCAACCAAATCCAATGGTAGAAAGAGAGATACAAGTAGTACAAAGAAGACATGTTCCCCAGCTTCCTAGGAATATCTCCACAAAACCCAGCCAGTGATAAAATCAATTCGCGCAAACATTTGAGTCTACCCAATCCAGGAGGGATGGGAACTTGAGAGAAGTTATTGAAGCTAAGATCCAAGTGTTCCAACTATTCCAGATTGAAAAACGGGGAAAGAAAATATTGAACTAAATTACTTAGAAGGCTTTTGAGATTAGGGTGATCACCATAATCATAACGAGCATCCTCAAAAATGTGAAGATTCAGATGAATGACATGAGTTGTTTGAGGATGGCATTGGATTCCTTTCCACTCACAACAATTGAAACCATTCCATGAGTTTAGTATTTGGGAGGGATTGTGAATCTCTTTCATGGCCTAGACAACATTAACTACCATTAATGTGGAAGAGGAGAAAAAAGGCTACAATTGCCTAAAACATTTTGATTACATGCCACATGCACCATTTGTTGGCTTCTAATTGAATATATAAGGAATTCCTTGAAGTCGTCTCCAATTCTTTGGGTGAATGTGAGTGGAGAAGTTTTATGACATCTAAGAAAAGAATGGAAAACTTGATAAATGTATGATGACTCGATAAGGTATTGCAACATATTGGATGCGAGTAAGAGCTATCGTGTCTTCTAATGATTATAACATGTGTAGTATTTTAATTATCTTTCTAGAATAAGGAGACTAAATGTGGAAGTAGAAGTACCTCCATTATTTTGTCAGAAACAACTTTCCAAGTAAACCAAATTCAAAGCACACTAAAAGGTGAATAAATTACTCAAACCACATTGAAGGCATTAATTTTTTGTGCAATGAACTTTCCCTTCACTAGCAATTGCAAAACTCTTAACTATGTTCAAATTGATGGGAAGTCTGTAGTAATGGAAGAGGAGGCATGAAAGTAACTAATTTTTTTGACAACAAACCATTCCATTGCCTTGCATATGAATTGGTATATATCAGGCATATATCAGTTATATATCCTTCGCATGTTTTATTTCCTTGTTTCATTCATTTAATCTTTGTACTCTGCACCATGACCTTTCAATTTCAAATGCTAGTTTGTTTGCATGTTTTCTAGGTTCATTGCAAGATATTATGTGAGTATCCAAGGAAGAAGATCACATTCCATATTCATTGTGCATTGCAGATTTGTGATTCAAAATTTAGACCTTCTTATTCTCTGTGTCTGCTTTAACCCCAATGAATAGATGGGAGGAACTATAAGGCCAATGAAATCTCTGAAAGTTGGATGGACATTAGTACAAAGGAAGCAACATCAAAATCACCATATACTTAATTGTACATAGCCTTGGACAAACTTAGCATCTAAAAATTTTCTTTCCTTTGGATATGTGGAAGGTTTTGAGCATATTAAATTTTGTTTACTTTACTTTGCTTGTCAATTTTTTAAGTATTTAAGATAATCATATTATTTTAATTGTTGAATTTCCTTTTCTTTCAAGATATCACACATGGTTCATCAGAGTTTTGTAGCCCAATGAGTTTATTTTCAAAATATTGTTTATTTAGATGATTTTAATTCAAGGCAACTCTAGAACTAATCCTTATTTCATATCTTCTTTATATTGTAGAAAAAAAAATTTATCTTTCAGATACTCTAGCCCTAGCTAAGTTATTAAATATGGTTAAATCTCAAAGGGATCTCCAACCTCTCAAGAAGGTTGTGTGTGAAGTTCATAATGGTGCAATGCAATATCATATAGTGAATATTGAAGGATTCTAACACCTGGTGAGCATGGGCATAAACATCAGAGCCAGGAAGAATTATTTAAATTATTTTTTCTATAGAATTATGCATTATTTTAAAATATAGTCTAATTATTTATAAACTATTATCAAAACTGGTAGTATTAAAAATGTAATTACAATGGATTGTTAAATAAATTTTGAACGTCTCTCTATCAAAAGTCACAGGGAATTCAAAGATCATTTTGCAACAATTGTAACTGCTCCTTGCAATATTATAAATTAGGAATTTCCCATTGTAAAGGGGTAGGGCTGGGTATAAAAAAATTTCACTAGTTGTAGTGGAGAATCAATGCACACACTATGTAGCTAGTTTCTCAAAAAAATACACTTTTTTTTCTCAATACGTTTTGTATAGTGAATGATTAATATGAATTAATTCAGTGAATCTTCTTGTTATCTATGTTCTTTTAAGATTAATCATTCAAATTATTTATGTGCACACTCATGGCTAAATATGAAACATGAACCTTTCAAGTATTTTCTCTCAAAAGCTCACATCATTTTCTTTGATAGTATTTTCTGTCAAAAGCTCACATCATTTTCTTTGACAGTTATGCTCAAGTATTTTTTAGTAAATGCATAGATAGAGAATATACAATGGGGATTTTATGATATCTATATGTTAGACTAATTTTTGTTTGTTTGGAGTTTGATGCAAGGTTGCACGTACCGCATTCTCTAAAGAGGGAAATTATCATTTGAGTAGAGAGGTGGTGTTGGAATGCTTTGGAAAATTCCATCTAAGCTAGGGTTAGGTCAAAATGATCTACAAACCCTAGAAGAGTGTAATAGGAGTCTTATTTTGAGATAAGTCTTTTATGTGATTCTTGGATGTGGTTGTGTCATAGGTGGTGTTAGGGTTTTGAAAACCAATTTCCCTACCTTCTTTTTGTCAATGAATTTAAACCAAACAAGAATATATGGACATGTAGGAGAAACCTACATACACCATTGTGGGTGTACACATATGGATGTAATCATATATGGTAGGTGAATTTATGAGCCTGCGATTGTACATATGCATGCATATGCACATACGCGTGTTGATGCATACAGGCCTAAACGTGTGCATCGATGACTGTTTAGTTTAATTATCCCCTTCCTGATAGGAAACCTAATTTTTGGCACCTGAACTCGTTGGTATGGTATTATCACCTATTGAGATTGAAATTATGCCAGATGGCCTATATATATATATATATATATATATATATATTAACATTATTATTCTTCTTCATAAAAGGTATAACCATGATGCATGACATCACCTTGAGGTATTAAATAAATAATTTTATACCTCTTTTAAGGTTTGGAAGACCAATGTTTAATTTATAAATATTTAATTTGATATTATTTTTCAAAAGTGAATAATTTATTAAATTTAAAGAAGTTATAATGTTTTACCACCAAATTTTGTTGAGGTAAAGATTAAAATATTAAATATGTAATTTTAACCCTCTCATTTGAATAGAGGATGCAAGGCCATCTTGAGTTGGTGGGATAAGTTACATCCTTATTAAATTTTAAATTAAACCATATTGCCATAATTTTGGACGTAGGCTAAAATCTTGCTTAGTGGTTCCTTTTTTTAAGCCACAAAAGTGGCATAGCATCTAAGAAGATTTTGTTGGCTATATCCACCACCTTGAAACATTTTTTCTTTCATTGATACTTTATCATGCTCGACTTTATTTCAGAGGGAGTTAGACAAAATTGAGGAGGTGGTTATCTTAACCACCTAATATTCAATCAACCTCCTTTAGTTGAAGAAAAATTCTCATTCAACAAACACATTTATTGCTAGGAAGGGAGGAGAGGATTCAATGGTTTTGGATTGTAAGGAGGAAGCTATCAATACTAAAATTAGGAGAGCTATTTGGAGCTCGGATTGCTTTTAAAAAGAAAAAGAATAGAGAAACATACAATAGGAGGTAGGCTGAGTTGAAGAAATACTAGGAGTTCTTGTCTCCAGTTGCTCATTTTTAGACTTATCAAGTTCCAAATATTTATATAGGCACGTATTACTCTTGAGTAACTTATTCTATGAGATATAAATTTTTTCTTGATACAAGATAATACTATGAGAAAATGCAACATGTGTGCCATTATTTTAAGCAGATATCACTATTTCTTATTTACAATTTGATCTCTACAACATGGTTAGAGTGAGTTGTAGTAGAAAGTTCATTTTTTTTTGTCTTGATTGACAAAAATCCCTAGCTACATTTCTTGGTTCCTTAATGGTTATTCTAGAAAGAGCTTAAATAGGATGAGTTTGTAGCATGATTTAGTTTTCTTTTGTTCTTTTCTAACCTGAAATGAAAAGAAAATCAAGAAGGTTAGCATGAAGTTTAACCAAGAACAATGCTATTGTAAAATAAGATAAGAGTCTAAATATTGGAATGTGCATGCAAATGTTTAATAATGAATGAAAGAGATTTCAATTAAAAAAAAAGAAAGAACTATTTACTGCTTGATGCAAAAATAAATTCTTGGTTATGTTTGCATACTACTAGGTATCTTGTTGTGCATGCCATCTAGATGGTCAAAATGCGTTAGGTACAATGTCAACACCAAATAATCTAAGGGGTTGAAAGGTTTTTGTTTTTCCTTCTTGAGTTACAAACACTATTATTTTCTCTATTGAGGGTGTATGTTCTAAGTTGAAATTGTTAGCCATGGAATTTTGAAGGATTTCTTAAGACCCTAGTTTAAATTATAATGATCACATGTGGTAGGTAGTCAAGAGGAGTGTGTCTTATTTGAAAATATTTAACTAGGTTAAGAGAGTTTTCCCTAGGATAGGTGTCCTTGGTAAGAGTAAAGGGAAGAGAGAAAGTCTCTCAAAATCCGTAGATTAGAAGAGTTTTCCAAGTCGAGCAAGGTGGGTGAGTCTTTACAGTAGTACAAAACTATGGCCATAGTAGGTGTAGGTGCCATTGACTACACTTTAGTACTCATAGTAACTTAGATACCTAACTAACCAGAGTTGCTAGCATAGTAGGAAGGTATCTTTAGTAGCGTGGCAGAGTTAGATAGGTAGGGTTTACCACCAAAGCTCAGATGGCATTTCTTGAGGGTTTTCAACATTTCCTTTCATAAGAAGGGAAGGGCCCCATCCAGTTAGGGAGGTGTGCTGGGGACTACATAGGTTTGTGGTTGGTGGAAAAGCACTTAGATGATGCTTTCCCTCACATGCAAATGGAAAGCTGAGTCTTGGAAGACACGGGACCAGATGAGGACTTATAATCTCTTATCCTTGTAACTCTTGATTATCTAGTACTTGAATATATGAATTCAATTCAAGTTTTGTGTTGTTTAAGTAGAATACTAGCTTACTTGTGATTATGGTAGCAACGGTTGCATTTACTATGATTTTATTCAATGATGTTTAAAAAAAAAGAATACTCTAGTTGAGTGAAGAGTCCTTATTGTTTTTATTTCGAAGTAATGTGGTTGTTACATCAAGGATACAATTCAAGGGACAATTTAGTAGTAAAAGAAATATAGTAAAGAAAATTAAAGATAGTAGGTTTCCACAATCCATATCATAGATTTGTACTGCTTCTAGATTCGATTGTGTAAGGAGTTTTTAGCATCAACATTTTGAATCACACTCTGTGATCCGTCATCAGGATAAAAGAGAGGAAGAGGAGAAAAATGATGGATCATGGATCACGGAGTGTGATTCGAAACATTGATGCTAAAAACTCCTTACACAATCAAATCCAGAAGCAATACAAATACATTAAAGAAAAATTAAATATAAATCACAACGAATTGAAAATATTTACCATAGATCAACTAAAATATCAAATAAATAAATAAAAAATGAAAGATAAATGAAAAATATGAAATGAAACTTTTTTCCATCACAAAAAAATCAAATATAAATCACAAGTAAAAATCAATGATAAATCACAAAGAAAAATCAAAATCAAAATAAAAGAAATTTAATAAAAAAATCAAAATTGAAATCAAAGATATTTGATCAAAAAAATCAAAAAGAAAAATCAAAGGAAAATCTCAAAGAAAAAGAAAAATCAAAGTCAAACATAAATCTCAAAGAAAAATCAAAATCAAAATCAAAGAGGTATCCTTCAAAAAATTGAAATGAAAGGGATTTTATTAGAAAGAGAAATCAAAGATAAATCACAAATATTTGAAAATATTTATCATAGATAAATTAAAAAGTCAAATAAACAAATCAAAAATAAAGAAATTTAAAAGATGAAATAAATAAGTCAAAGAGATTTGATCACAAAGATATTTCTAAGTTTATATATATATATATATAAGTTTTAAATATTTCTAAAGTTAAACAACACATACAATTTATGTCCCCAAGTATATAATAAATAAAATAGTTTTGAAATAAAATTATAATATCTACTTAATGAATAAATTATATTTGATTAAATTAAAATATTAAATTTAATAATTGAGTATTCAACTTTATATTAAAAAGTTTCATAAGAAAAGTGAATTTAAATTTTGTTAATTTTTTAATTGATTAATAAAATTTTAGTGCTTTCTTTTCTACATTTAATTAATTGATGAATGTTACTTATTGTTTAATTATTCTAATAGTTTGTGACAAAAGTGAATCTTAACTTTTATTATATTGACTAGTCTACAAGAGAAAAATAATTAATATACTTACAAAAATGGTTTTAGTAGATCCTTGTGAATCATTAAGAAAATACTTGTTTTTCATTTCATTAAACAACTCTAACTGTGTACCTAAATAGAACTAAAAGATTCTAATACATTGATTAAAATGAAAATTGAAAACATGAGAAAAGAAACACCCAATAAAGTAGGACCTCCAAATATTACTAGAATAAGAGGAGGATAAGTTTGAAATTTGAATTACAATTTAATTTTTTTTAGATTGTATAATTTGATTTATATTTTTATATAATCATATACTAGCACTTGCACCTCAATAAGGTGCAATACTTACGCTGATAGGCTGATCCCACATTATTTATGGCCGTGAAAAGTAGTGGACGGCGTGAAGAAATCAGTGATCTATCTCACCTATCCCTCTCTACCTTTGTGTCCCTCCGACCCCCCTTCTCTCTGCCTCTTGCTCTCTCCTTCCCTCTCTATTTCTCTCTTTATCACATATCCCTCTCCACCTATCCCTCCCTCCATCCCACCTATTTCTCTCTCTCTCTCTCTCTCTCCTTCCCTCTCTACTTCTCTCCCTCTCTCACTTATTCCTATCTACCTCTCTCTCCTTCCCCCTCTAACTCTCTATATCTCCTTCCCCCCACCTCTCTCTCTCTCTCTCTCTCTCTCTCTCACTTATCCCTCTCTACCTCCCTCTATCCCTTTACCCTCCTCTCTCTCTCTTTCTCTATCCTTCCCTCTCTAATTCTTTTCTGTCATCTCTCCCTTTCTCTATCCTTCCCTCTCTACCACTTTACCCTCCTCTCTCTCTTTCTCTATCTCACCTATCCCTCTCTACCTCTCCCTCCCTCTCTCCCCCCTTCTCTCTCCTTCCCTCTTTATTTCTCTGTATATCACATATCCCTCTCTACCTATCCCTCCCTCCATCCCACCTATTTCTCTTTCACTCTCTCCTTCCTCCCTACTTCTCCCCCTCTCACTTATTCCTCTCTACCTCTCTCCTTCCCCCTCTAATTCTCTATATCTCCCCTATCCCTCTCTACCTCTCCCTCCCTCCCACTCTCTCACACTTTCTTTGGCTCTCTCTTTCTTTCTCTACTTCTTTCTATCCCACCTCTCTCTCCCTCCCTATCTCTATCTCACTTATCCCTCTCTACCTCTCTCTATCTCACTTATCCCTCTCTAACTCTCTCTATTCTTCCCTCTCTACTTCTTTTCCCTCATTTCTCTCTCTTTCTCTATCCTTCCTCTCTACTTCTTTTCCCTCCTCTCTCTCTCTCTTTCTCTATGCTTCCCTCTCTACTTCTTTACCCCCCTCTCCAATTCATTCCAAAAACAACACTTCCTATACAACTTTAGTTTTTCATTTTTCTATTTGTTTATTGTTTGGATTTTATAACACAAACAAATTTTATTTTTCATTAAAATTTATTAAGTATTTTTATTTATTTTATTTTAAAGAATCATTTTTATTTTATTTACTATATAAATTATTTTATTTTATTTTATTTAT
The DNA here is from genome assembly GCA_007258455.2 of Sequoia sempervirens. NCBI lineage: Eukaryota > Viridiplantae > Streptophyta > Pinopsida > Cupressales > Cupressaceae > Sequoia > Sequoia sempervirens. Next base: position 10,008 of record VDFB02107691.1, on the reverse strand, counting down.
TATATAAATTATTATTTATTTTATTTATTATATAAATTATTTTATTTATTTTTATTTGTTTTTATTTATTTTACTTATTTATTTTTATAGTATATATAAGTTATTTTCTAGTTAATAGTTATTTTATGTATTATATAATTTTTTTAATTAATTTTTTTAAAATTTATTTTATTTATTTTATTTAAAGAATCACTTTTATTTTATTTATTATATAAAATATTTTATTTATTTTTATTTATTTATTTTATTTGTTTTTTATAGTATATATAAGTTATTTTGCAGTCAAATAGTTATTTTATTTATTATATAAATTTTATTTTTATTAAAAATTTATTATATTTACATATGTCTAACTTATATATATTTACATATGTCTAACTTGTATATACTAAACATTTCTTATATATATGTCTAAAATTTTTATTTTTATAAATTTATTATTTCATTTGTGTGGGAAATTTTTTAAAAAAATCATATATTATTTATTATTACAGTTAAAAACATATTGCTAAATTTATCAGTTAAAGTTTTGAAAAAAATTATTTTAGAATAATTAAAAAAATCTAATTGCATATACTTTTATAACAAATATATATATAACTAAAATTAAATAGCATATTCCCTACAACTTTAGCTTTCAAAACAAATAAAGAATTATCCACGTGTTGCACTACAATAAAGATAGTTGAGATAAATGAGCTCTACATGACGCTGTAGATAGCTTTGTAAAAGCTGCAGGAGTATGATTTTTTAGGTTTTTATTTTTGTTTAAATGTATATTATAGGGTTTTCGGCTAGTTAATTTAATTGTTGGCTTCTTTTGAATTAATTCCCTGCTAAGTATCAAATAATAGGAGTGTATTGAAATATGATTCTGCATGTAGATAGGAGCTATGCAGGCTGTATCACGGGAGGCTTATTACACCGCAGTTGAAGGTCTTATTTAGTTTTCTGGTTATTCTTTTTTTGGAATTAGCTCGGTTTGCAGAAGCCTATTTTCTTTTTTATGTTTATTTTAAGTTAGTGGTTTTACTATTTATGTAGGGTTTGGCAGCCAAAAAGTTATGAAGATGAAAATGGCATAGACGTATTGGTTAGAAAGAAAATGGTAGAATGTATTTTTTCGAACAAAAAATGAGGGCATGGAAATATTCTCATGCATTGTGTGGGACAATTTTCATTCTTATGATCCATATGAAATTCGATAGGGAATTTTACAGACACTGGAGTTTTAGCATTTATAATTTGAATTTTTATTCCACTAAACTTCAATTAGACTCATGCGCTCAATTCCTTGGTTTCAGCCAATTCTACACCCAACCCATATACCTATTTCAGTCATGTTTCTTGCACTGCTTTCATTGAAGCTTACCTAAAGTGACCCCACAAGTTTCATACTGTATTCAAAATTTTCCCCTTTCATTGCATTTGGAAATCTTCAAAAAGCCTTTGTATGTGCTCAGTCCATCCATTTTTTGCCATTTCTATACCCAACCCACATACTTAATCATCCCACATTTCATTTGGGCGCTCTCAGATTTTTTAGCTGCTGCACAATCTACAAGCACTGGTATGCCATTGCGACTGAACCTTCCTTTGGAGCACGCCTCAAAGATCATAAAAGGCCCTGGTTTTTCCTCTACGACCAAAACAACATATTCTTGAAGAATAACCAGGCCTTTGGCTTTGACCCAAAAGCCCATAAATGGATTCGCTTGCCTGTATTTTCATTTCTAGAGTCATGTGTGGGGGATTCCTTGGCAGGTTCAAAAGGGTTTTGGCACGGGTCTATTGGAGCTTATGGCTTTGGAGAATGTGACAGTGTTGTGTGTGCGAAGAGAGGATGTGGGTCACCCACAAACAAGCCATTTCATACTTGACTCGTTTCATCCTTCCTCGGTTCAAGAGTTGACGAGATGGACAGGCCAGATAGCGTTGGTGGAGAGAATTATCAGCTGAAGAAATTTCGTGGGGTTCTTGCTGGTGTCAGACTGTTGGAAATGCCGGTGGGGTTCCCCCACATATAATAGCCTATCGGCTAAATATATGAAATTAAAACATTATTTAATATATTAAAGGTGTATATTTTACAAAAATTATCCTATGTGTGAAGGAACATTTGTTAATAAGTTAGGTTTCACTTTTAAATGGTTATTGATAATTTTTAAATGGTTATTTTGATAATTCTTATGGTATCATAAATAAGTATACAATTTTGCAAGCTAGCCTTTCATACATTTATTCCATATTACTCTAACTTTTATTTAACATCTCTCATTTAATTAAGTTACTTGCACACACATTAATAGGGGTAAAGCTTTCAGATTGAATCTAAAAACAAATCAAATTAAAAATTCATAGAAAATTAAAACATTATTTCATATATTAAAGGTGTATATTTTACAAAATTTATCCTATGTGCGAAGGAATATTTGTTAATAAGTTAGGTTTCACTTTTAAATGGTTATTTGATAATTCTTATGGTATCATAAATAAGTATACAATTTTGCAAGCTGGCCTTTCATACATTTATTCCATATTACTCTAACTTTTATTTAACACCTCCCATTTAATTAAGTTACTTGCACACACATTAATAGGGGTAAAGCTTTAAGATAGAATCTAAAAACAAATCAAATTAAAAATTCAAAGAAAATTAATAAGGATTTTTTACACACATATCAAATTCAAAGCTAACCAATAAAAATTAATGCATCCAAAATTTAAACAATAGTTTGAAATTTTTACTCACATTTGAAATTCAAACTCAAACTCAAATACAACAATTAAATGCATCCAAAACTTAAAAAAATTAAATTTTGAGAGAAAATTTTGAAAAATCCATTTCATAGGTAGAACACATTTTTTTTACTTTGGGAATTTTCAAAACAACTTTTACTAATTTTGTAATCATTGACCATAGGTGCATTTATCAACTCATATATAAAATTTTATATTTTTCTCAAGTTTTTTTTTTAAAATAACTAGAAACTATATTGATTAACAATTATTAAATTTACATTTGATATATTTATACTCGATATATTTATATTGTCATATTTTTATATTTTTACATGCATATGGAGTTCTACATAAATGCATTTGTACATTTATATATACATATATAGTTGTTTATAAACATATACAATTACTTATAAGTATGTGATTTGTATTATGAATATATATGTTGTTTATGAGAGATCTTTGCATATCTTGTATTTATGCTTGTGCAAGTCTATATATCTATCACTTATAAGAATGATTCAAAAAACTATTAAAGATTTTTGTATGTAAAATTTGCATCTTTGAAGTGAATTGCATTTGTGTATGCAACATTTACATGATAGAGACCACTAGTAGTTGAAGATATTCTATTTTTTCATGACTTTATTTTGAAGAAAGAAGCATACGACTTTTTAATTGAGGGTTTCCATATATTTTCTACATTCCTTTCTATTTGATTAGTTGAAAAATGGATGATTTATGGTTTAAGACATAGAACATCACTTTTTTCCAACTAGCATTCAAGGATGCCCTAGAGATCTCAACCCAATGAAGAATGAAGGAGGAGATCTGACAATAGGGTATCTTAGGATATGTTTAGAGATCAATTAAGGATTAATGAGGGGTTCACCACCAAGTAAGAACTTGTAAACCTAATGAAATGCAAAAATTCAATATGATGCAAACTTGATTTAAATGACCTAGAAATGCAACATGAACAAAACAAAAAGCTATAGAATAGAATGTGTGCACCTAGAAACTTGATGATGACAAGAAATAGCTATGAAATTTTGAAAAACCTGAATTTTTGACCTACTAGGACTCATTCGCCATTCTGGGAGAGTCAACCCTTGTTTTGGATTTCTGCACGGGAGCAAGTTTCGAGAAAATGTGTATCCAAATCTACAAAGATCTCTAAAAAACACCTATAGTGAGACTTGAATGAGTTTAGTTTGGCTTTTTTGGAAAGTCAAAGTTCTGATATGCACCTCTTAGTCTTCTCTTTCTACTTCTCTAGGTTCCTGGATCTAAAAGTATGATTTTGAGGTGGTAGATGAACCTTTAACTATGAATATTTTTACCTTGCAAATGGGGAGACAACTCCAACAAGGTTGCAACCTAATGTTCAATGATCTTCAAGTCTTCAAAGAACCTAGATCTGCAATTACACAAAGAGTAGTGATTTTTTAGTGGTTAATATTCGCCAATTGGCTAATAGTTGAAATTTCAGAATAAAAAAATGGCTAATAGTTCAAGCTATAATGTGACTTGAATTGCCACTTTTTTACAAATTTTATTATAATCTTATTTAAATCACCAAAGAATTTATTTTGTTAAAAAAATATCTCAAAAATTTACCACAATATTCGATACATAATTAGATTAGATTTGCCTAAATTTTATTAATTAAACTTGAAATCTATATTAATTCACCAATAGTATATCATAATTATTAGTTGCTTTAGGATCATATTTCTAATATTTAGTTTCCACCATTGATTTATAACATAATATAATGGACCTTGTTGTATTTCACAAGGTAAAATGTACCAATGATCTTTAATGCTCATGAGACCCACAATTTCAAGTCTCATGAGCATTAAGGATTGTGGGTACATTTTACCTTGTAAAGTACAACAAGGGTAGTTAGATCAATTATCTAAAAGAAATTTTGAGCCCCATGAGAATTATAGATCGTGGGTACATTTTACCTTGTAGAATAAAATGATGGCCATTATATTATATTTTAAAATAATGACCAGTGGTAAGTAAATATTATAGTCTACCCCTTAAACCCATCAATATTTTCCACCCTCAAGCCCCTAATTTTCCATGAGAACTATTTTTAGATTGGATGGATTCACCACCATAATTAATGCATTTTCCTATTATTTTTCAAGATTCACCGAAATTTTCTACATAATTTTAGTGATGTAAAAAAATCTCCAATAAAATTTATTGTTTTTTCAAAAATAAGGGAAAGATTAGCCAATAGAAATTAATATTTTGTCCCAAAAAAATGAAAGATTTGCAAGGATTTTAATCTATTTTTTAGGGGGGTTTCTTAAAATTATCACTGACAAAGAGAGAGAGAGCAAAAGAATTGATTGTTATGGAATATGGGTTTGCCTTCGACAAACCACTTTTAGGTAATTAAACCACATGATGAAATAAGATAATGAAGCATGAACATGAAGTAATGCAATTAGAACCTTTCTGTGATGATGGATCTTGAATTGCTACAATAATTGATGAATAATTTTTCCCTTGAATGCCTTAGAATTGATCTTGAAAGCTATCTTGATGATCTTGTGAAAACTTGGAATACTTAACTCTTTCTTTCTTGACTTGATAACATGAATGTATAATGAAATAATGATTTGAGAGCTCATTTATATAGGAAATCCACTCAAATGATCGTTAATTTGATCCCCAAGGCCGACATAGGAGAAATTTGAACTTAAAACCTATTTTTTCTTGCCCAAACCTCAAAAATAGCTCAAATGGGACTCATTCGCCAAAGGTGGTGAGTGGGTCCAATATGGGTTATTTTGCCTACTAGAATATCAAGGAGTGAAGAAATTAGGTTTATATGTGGATATTATTTGGTTTTTTATTGAAATATGCCTTGGGATGTAGAATATGGGGTCATAGGGGTCTATTAATGATGATATAAAGGTCATAAATGCAAGAGGTCCCAAAATCCAATGTGAAAGTGTAAATAAATATACTTTACAACACTAAATTAAGGAAAATTTGGGTCTATTTAGCTGAGAAGGGCCGTAAATCCTATGTGAATGTGTAAAACACATGACAACACTAGATGTACAAATAAATATATTTTACAACATTAAATTAAGGAAAAGTTAAGTTAGTTTAGCTTTAAAAGGGCCCAAGACCTAATGTGGATGGGTAAAACACCTCATAACACTAGATTAGGGCAACATTAAGTCCAATTTATAATTAATTATTCCCAAATAAAGTATGAAAATGTAAAGGGATACATTTTTCTATACTACACCATTTCATTTAGAAATATTTAAAAATCCACTAGCTTTGTACTTTCATTTCTCTAAAAATGAGGATTTGAGATGGAGTTTTTCTTTTGTATGTATACAAATTATGTACACATGTAACTATATGTATGAAACTATTTTTATATATGTAAGTTTATGTTTGAAAATTTTAATTACATACAAATCTATGCTTGCAAATTTTAAATGAATCAAAAATTATATTTACAAGTTTTGCAAGTATGTAGTTAAATGTTTATAACTTTTACATGAATGCAAGCATATGTCTACAACTTTCCCACATACATGATCCAAATTTACTTTCCTGACTAAGATTTTACTTTCCTATATTTTAATAACATTGATACCAATTTTGTAAGAAATTTGGTGGAACAAAAAAATAATATATGGGTAATTTGAATTCTACATTTTAACCTTGAAAATAATCATCACTCTCACTCATACATAATTTTAGTGTATTAGTTCACTCTTCTTATTGACTTCAAGTCTTCTCATGAGCTTCAACATCAACAGGGATGGAGACCTATGAGCTTAGATAGCCATGAACATGAAAGGCTAGCATTGTAAATAATGAAAAATTTCCTATTCCTAACTCATGTGACTACTACTCTAGTAAGGAAGGGTTTTTGTATGTATCCCGTGAGGACATTTTTTAGATGTAACAAATTTGTATTTTATATATGAATTTTCAAAATTTGCATACATGCAATTGCATATCTATACAATGTGCATATAAGTGTATATCTATAAATTTTGAGTGTATGTGATTGTATCTCTAGAAATATTACATGCAGCTATCTATTTATAACTTTTTCTTGCATGTAATCATATGATTGTAAGTTTTACGTGCATCATGTAAGTATATGCTTGTGAGATTATAAAATATGCTATTACATTAAAGGAAAATAAAATAGATTATGTTATTACTTTCTAACATTTAGAGAAATGAAAAATCAATATCTAACACAAAGAATAAATAATGTTGAAGTTAAATAATTGTAGTGAATGAATAACCTAAATTGTATGATGTATTATCTTTTTTCCTTCCCACAAAAAACTTGTGGTATCCTAACTACTAGAATGCATCTAGCCATTATCCAATGGAAGATAGGAAATAATTGTAATTAAATTTAACATAGGACTTACTTATCTTTTCGATATGAAAAATAAAATTGATTTATGCTAAGTAAAAGAATAGTTGTAGAGAAAGAGGAATGTAGAACTTTATTCTGTTGTTGTAATATGATTTACAACCATATATGAAGGATAGAAGAATAAATAGGAACAATAAAATAAAGGAACAATTACTATTCTACAATGTTTCCACAATCATAATGAAAATTATCCTATTGTGAATTCATTCCTAGTGGAGAAGAATATAAACAATATGTCATAGCTGTCAGGGTACCTATAGTACTAGGTTATAAGATAATTAATAGAAATGATGAAATTAATACCAAATGTTAGAATAAAAATCCATAGAGTAAGATGTTGAATCCAAATAAGTTAACTCAATAAGAAAGTTGTATTTGGGATAAAAAAATGGTTAAAATTGTATAAGGAATCCTTGAAATAGTTTAGCCTCTATTAAATCCTTTTAGCTTCAATTGGTAGTTCATAGATTTTGTGTGTACTTTGCATAATGTGCTTAGTAATAATAGATTAGCAACAATATGAATAATAATATTAACCATAGTAAAATATATAATAATTTATTATTGTGCTCATCTATGGAGAAAATAAGAAAATGGGAATATAAGTGTGCCAAAGGAAAATAATAATTATCTTCAAATAGATGTTTAAGTGAAATTAAAGTGAAAAATCATTAAATTAATTTGAAATAGACTATGCAAGGAATCCTAGTCATAAAATGACACAAAAGGCATAAACCATGGTTTATTTCAATGAAGAATGTAGCCAGTGCCCACCTCCAATGTATAAAAAGGTGTGAAATAAAATGGATGTGTACATGAACTAATGATACTGAAGTATGATTAAAAAATAGATGAGGACCTATAAGATGGCAAATTTTGGTTTATTACACATGGCACCTATAAGCATGAAAGTGAACTAACATAAAAAAAAAAACTTAAAAAATAAATAAATAAATAAATAAATAAATCAAATTCCTATTTAAAATTTTCAATGCAAACCTTTAACTAGGCTTATTATGTTGATTTTCTTGTTAGGAATGTCAATGTAACTCTACAACATAATAATGTATTTCATTGATAATTAATTTTGATAGAGTGGAATTTCATAAAAAATGAATGTTAAAAATGATAATGGAATGAAAGTATTTACAAGCATTCCAATAACAATGAAATAAAATATGAGGATAAGATCAAAGACTTGAGTCAACTAGACTAATTGTGGAGTCAACTAAAGAGATATTTGGAGTTTTATATTTCAAACTCATGAGAGGATAATAATAAAATATTTTTTGTCAAAAATAAATAAATAAGGGGATGAATTTTTTATTCAAAGATGAATTTGACTGATGTGTGAAGAAGTTTTTAAAAGAACATGGAGTTAATTGATGAGGGAAGAAGAAGTTTCTAATTTGTGGATAAAGTTAACTAATGAGGTGAAAACGGAAATTTTATTTGAAAAATAGATAATTAGCTTGTTAGCATATATAGTTATATAGTATATTAAATTAACCAATAATTATGAAGATTGAAAACAAGCACAATGAACACAAAGTTGTATGAAGATGATCAATGAATTAGATCAACAAGACCTACATAAATAGGCATGAGAAAGGCACCTAATCTTCATGAAATGAGGACAAGATTCCTCATACATGGAGTGGTGGTGAGTTTCCTACCACAAAAGTAGCATGAGGTGTCAAAAGTGAGTCGACACCTCTAAAAATCCTAACTAACATTGACACCTTACATGAGAAAGATCTAATGGGATGCCTAAGTAGGCTTAAAGCCTATGCGTATGAACTATATATACTAACACCCCCCTTAAGCATAGCTTAGATGAGCATGAAAGAAATGGGTCCCAACTACTAGCTTGGTGAGGTACACATGTACAATGCAAAAGAAATGGGTCCCAACCATGAAGCCTGATAAGGTACCCATGTACAATGTAATCTCTCATAAATGGAGTAAGATAGAGAACCTAGTGGGAAAAACTATCCTCCAAAAGAGAGATAAGATAAGAAGAAGGATATAAATTCCCTTGCAAGGATTGTGTTGTTGTTGATGTAGACCACATGCCAAGAAGAGATTGTAGATGAATGAACTTTCTCTCAGTAAAGGGTTTGGTGAAAATTTAAGGAACTTGCTCTAAAGATTGAAAAAAGACTAAGTCAATGATCTATCCATCAATAAAATATCAAATATAATGTATACAAATCTCTATGTGTTTGGTTTGTCGATGTTGAACTAGATTCCTACATATCTGAATGGTGCTCTAGTTGTCACAATAGATGACTGTGGGCTACCTTAAAGGAATACGAAACTAAAAAAGAATTCCTTGAAGCCATATAGCCCCAATAGTTGAGTTAATAGCCCCCTTGAACTCTACCTCTATGGTTGATATAGAAATACCATTCTTCTTCTTGCTAGACCAATTGATAGGACCTTAACCAAGTGAAATATTATAACCTGAAGTGGGCTTGCAATGCTTAGTATCACCAACTCAACCAAAATCTATAAAACCAACCAAGTCAACTAATGAACCAACTTTGTAGTGAATCCCAAACCTAAGACTACCATGAAGGTAATAAAGGATCCTCTTAGCTACTTTCAAATTTAGGTCATAAGGTTCTTGCATAAATCTCAAAACCATGCCAACTACATCTCGGCAATATCTGGCATAGTATGAGTCAAGTATATAAGACTAACAACAAGTTGTTGACACAAAGTAACATCAACCAATGATGTTGTATAGGAAGTCTCAAGCTTGGCTCAAATAGAAAGAGAGTCAAAGATTTTTTTCAAGTAGTCATGTGAAA
>VDFB02107690.1:0-16614 GCA_007258455.2 Sequoia sempervirens | reverse complement strand
ATTGTCCAAATCCAACCTCACAAAACAAAATAAATTTTACAACAGGTTTTTATAGTCTGTAACAAAAGGAACTCCACAACTCCCTACTAAATACAACATTTACAACATAGGTTTATAACCTCAACATACAACTACAATATATCAGCACTTATGTTACCTCCAGCTCACTACCTTTGGTAAATTCACACACACATCTGCTTCAACAAGCTTTGTCGCCTTCAGCACACTTTCTCGTTTACATTCACACATTCTTCTTCGCAAATTCACATACACTTATTGATGATCTCTCAGAAATGATCTTTGCCACATTGCATTGCCAAGAGAGATTCTGTGAAGACTTATCTACACGTTGTCTACTCAAAACAATCACAACACACACTTGCTTTCTCAAAAGCTTTTATCTTCCATTTATACCCCTCGCAAACCTCAAAAGGTTTCTCCTTGTCAGCTACAAACATGCAATATGAGATACACATTGGTCACCACAAGTCAGCTTCAAAAACATTTGTAGAGCAAGGAAATCTCATGCGGTTCAAGCAGAATCATGCGGTTCAAGCAGAAAGATATTCAAGACCTATTTTCCATTTAACACATTTTCAAAATTAGCGCACATGTCCAAACACTTGGCACAAGCAACACAACCTGTCAAGTCCGCTCAGCAAGCATGTAAATTGTCATGCTTCAACTCCAAACCAAGGCAGTGTTCGAAAGACCAAGAAACATTGTGTGGATCACTCCAACAAATTGATATGGCTTGTAGCAACACTTCTCTGCACTCCTTTTGTCATTTCAGATCATTTGCACTTGGCGCAAATACTTCATACCCAAAAACATTGACTCCAGGCATACTTCAGTACATGGGAGGATCACATTCCAGCTTGCGGATCATTCAAAGAACACAATGAGACTCCACCATGCATCCCATAACCTCTTTACACAAATTTTAGCAAGTAATCACTGACGCAGATCATTTGAACACTAACAGACCAACCTACTAGGTTGTCGAAACATCAGTGGTGCACCAAAACAAGTGAAACTTGGACTGAGCAAACACAACCTTCAAAAGCATAAGTCCAAAACCACAATACAAAACAATATGATGCGGTGAAGTGATGAGGCATTCAGTTCTTCCTTGGCAATTACTCACATGAACTTAATATGTGCATACTCTGTTAACACTGGAACACTATGTAGTAAAACTTATGCATGGAAACTTGGAACATGCATACCTCGCAGCTGTGTAGAGCTACCCTTCAAACTTCAAGGCCTTATCTTCATCTGCAAGGAGATGTAGAGCATTAGGCAAAGCTCCTGTGATGCCAAGCTTTGTGCCTTACACAGTTTGGAGACTTATGTGTTTTTCTCCATATCTCATGTGAAAAATCTCATCAGGAACATCACTCAAATTACTTTGACATCAAACATAAACTTCAGAACATGAGGTACAACTCTGTGCCAATGTTCGCATTAGCTCATCAATCACAATTCCTCAACAAGAACAATATAAGTGCATGCAGTAGTTACATAAAATAAATTGACATCAATTACAATACACTAACAGGCATTTGCCAACAATCTCCCCCTTTCTCATTGTTGGGATAAAGGTGCAATCAACCTTATAAATATCTTGTATTTATTATTCTCCTATTATTGTTTATAATTCTGTCATGTCCCCTAATTTACGTAATTCTAGATATTATAAATTATAAATATTGATATACACTTAATGCTAATACTTGATCAAAAGCTCATACGACCTCATCTGATAAATGAGATTATTATTAATAAAGATGATATTATTAAATGCATATAAATAAAATATATATTAATATAATTATAATTATCAAAAAATAATATTATAATTATAATCATTAAATATAATATTACAAGTACTAAAATATAATTACTAGCAAGTATGATCATTACAATCATTATAAATATGATTATCAAAATATAAAATATAATAAAACAGTAATACTCTAAATTACAATTATAATCGTTTACCATATTAAACAACACCCAGCAATTAAGATAAAGGCATCGATCAGGCTTAAAACCAAACAGATTGAGGAAGGTGGCATTGCTTTAGGTTGCGCCTCTTCTAAGGCATCGGATGGTCAAAGTCACAACATATTTAGATGGATCACTGGCTACGGGTCTTCATCATCAACGTGGTTGGCGGAAAGCAGACATCAAATGGATAGGAAGGTAGGGACGTCTATATGCAGATAGAACAGAAGAAAACCAACAGTCATCACCGAGGGAGGTTTAGGGTTTTCTATTATAAACTCCTGCCACCAATACTAGATTGTGGTTTGGATTCTACGGACTCTGAGTCTGGCTCTGCCGCCACTAGTAGTATTCTCCTTTGCAAACAATGTAATAAACTTCCAATAAAGTTACTTGAGAATAGCTCTAGACAAGCAGCGACGATAGTGAATCCATAAGCGAATATCATTTGGGAAGCCAGCTATTATATGTGTGAAGGCAGCGATAGATATAATGCTTATAAAACAGAAAGTATTATAATTAGTGAAGCGATTTGAGAGTTAAGGAAGCAACGGCCATGCTGAGGTAAAGATGAGCGCCTAAGCCAACTTAAAAACTAAATAGAGGTCAACGATTAGGAGAAATGTAATATGCAGTGATTAAAGGTTTATCAAGCTGACACTTAAGGAAATGAGGTGCGATTAATGATTCAATATTGAAGACAAGTAAGAACATCAATCAACTGAATGGCACCACCTTTTGGGGAACGTCTCTATTCCAAGAAACACAACCGTTCTGGGCAAGCATAAAGGTATATATAATACTCATATAAGTCTATGGATCCTCCACTTATCAGGTATGAGTGCCATTATAGTAAGGATTAAGATAATAATGTGTAGTAGGTAAGAATAGCGGACTTAGGAATATTATCTCAATTGATGCTTATGAATATACTTGAGAATATTATGATTTATGAGTATATTTGAATATATTGGGATATTGAGAGTTGGAAGGACGTGTTAACAAATGTATAAGTGGTATACTAGAATTTCATCTGTGTGATCTTGGAAGATGTTTAATATTCATCCTAATGTATCATTCATAGTGAGAGATAAGGGGGAAATGATTAACCTAAGACAAAAACGAAATCTTTATATCATCTTTGATCTTATTAGATATCAACACTAGAAGTCTACAACTTCTTGATCTCTAACGCTCCTAATGTCTCTTCGAGAAACACTTTGAATGCAAGATTCAGGTTTAAGCGCTTTCCCTAGAAAAGGGGTCATTACAAGTGGTATCAAAGCAACTTTCCTACCATCTTATGGAATTAGTGTATACAAACTTACCGAAAAGAAGGTATATTCTATAAATATAAAGAAACACATTCTGACTCATGCAAATCAGGTATGGCCTATAACCATTGAATATAATTACTTTGCTATCGGCATTCATCATAGTTATTAGGATATATGTAAAATTGTGAGATTTTGAATAAAGACAGTGATATTATTTTGGCAAATAAATAGGGAATTTAAATACCAAATGATGGTTAATAGACCTATCTAAATAGGATGACCGATAAATATATTATAGGTGGTTGATGAATACAATTTATACATAATAATATTTGTCTAATTGATATTATTTATTATCGTCATTCTAGGGAATGCATATCACTACTATATTATTGCTAAGATGTTATTTTGAATTGGACAACTAATGATGTACGATGATATATTCCATCCTAACTATGGTGTGTGTGACTATAAAAGAAAGGCTAATTACATCTCTACACTCCCGGCAATATTAAAGACAATTTTGATCATCATTCTATTGTAACATAGAATAAGAAGGCGGCATCGTTGGTTGGAAAAATAAGAGGTTTCTACAGATCAAAGTGGTAAGTATTGGGTGAGTGCTTTCATAGCTCTAAACCGCAATCATAAACGCATTTATACAATTAGAAAATAATATTTGTTAAATATGTTATAAATACAAATATTAATGATTGATAAATATATTAGGAATCGATAACTGATAAATATATTAAAATTTGATATTCATAAAGATATTCATGTAGATATTAATAATTGATAAATATATAAATACAAACATTGAATATCATCAGGAATTGTTGCATATAGATTCATATGGTAAATAGATTATTTACATGGAACTCTTTAATATCTTGACGAGGATGGTGTAATGGTGGGTAACTTGTTAATATGATAATCATTAGATGCAATTGCTTGTATCATCAAAAAATCATGTGGTTGGCTGAGGGATGGAACTAATAGGTTGAGCGGATGCTAGATTTCTCCTCTAAGTAGCCCACCCACATGGATGACTGCGGTCTACCATTGTTGGGCCAAGAGGGCTCGCGTACCAACTCTTGGGCTTAGAGAGAGTATCTACGGGCCTCCTATCGAAAACATTCCTCCAAACCATCACATGGTTGGAACAACTTGAGGAACTCTTCATCATACTAGGAGATGGAAAAATAGGAGGTGCAGAAGGGATAGCAGGTGCTAGAGGCCCTTCCAAGTAGCCCACCCACATGGATGACTGTGTGTCTGCCATTGTTGGGCCAAGAGGGCCTACGTAGCTGCTCTTGGGCTTGGAAGGAACACCTCTATGGGCGTCCCAATGCAGCCATCCTATTCAACCATACCTATGATTGAGGAGACCAATAACTTCAACAAGGTGTTGTTTGAGTCAATTCTACATATACTCAAGTATATACTTTGAGATAAATGTTTACTTGTGACTTATATAACACATGTTCATGTGAATGCTTTTGTATTACGTGTATTTGCGTGTCTGCTTCATACTCCTGTGTATACTTGATGACCTTGGGAGGGTGGACAGGTCCACGATGTAGTATGGGATACACCGAATCCCCCTTCCTGATTGTCTGAGGGTATACTTCACTCAAATATAATGGTATTTGAGGATATACTCTATGACTTGTGATTGTACTTATATTTGAGCGTATACTCTATGATGGTATTTGTATTTAAGTATATACTCTATGACTAGTGATTGTATGTGTATTTGAGCGCATACCCTCTAACTTGTGTCTATGATAAAAGAGGTAGTAATAGGAATATATATAAATAATGATAGAATGCCCCAATGCTGCATGTTAAATAAATAAGGATAGAGTGCATATTGGGTAATTCATGACAGCACGCATAATAGGAAATATATGGTAGGGTACATATAGATAAGTAATGGCAGATTTGATGAGTAATAGTTTATGGTAGAATCCATAGAATTTATTAAATAACATTATAGCATTGCATGATTAGAATATGTCAACCACTACCAAATTATCATTCTTTCTTAATCAATTCATTAGGGGGGAGAGTTGGAAGTGCATGGGGGATAGCAGATACTAGGGTCCCTTCGAGGTAGACCACCCTCATTGGATGACTGCGGTCTATCGTTGGGGGCCAAGGGGGTTGTTTAACCGCTCTTGGGCTGAGAAGGGAGTGCTCTAAGGGCATCCTAGTGCGTGGGCCTCTCTTGCCTCGCCTATGAATTCGATGATCAAAGGATAATAACTTGGGAGTGTTTTAGTATCTATTTGATTTGCTTAAAAATAACAATTTGAATGCACCGTTACATGTAATTTGCAAGAAGCAATAGATTAATAAGAGAGGCTACCTTGATTGTGTTTGAATTAATGTCTTTCAATTTAGTATTCTTATTTCATGAAGTATATTTGTGCTTCTAGGATTAATGTCTTTCAATTGCTTCCTATGATTTGCAATTACTTTGCGTATTGTTGTGGACCTTATTTGAATGCTTCCTGTTTGAGTGTATTTATATTGCTTCCTACCTTATGAGTATTTACGCTTTGCATACCTTGTCTGAGTTTATGTGTTCTACGTATGTACTTCAAGTGTATTTATTTTCCTAAGTATAATTACATGATTTATATACCTTGTGTGTAATTTATTGCTCGTTGCTTCTATGTGTATTTGTCTTACATTGTGTGTCTTACTCCATGTATTTATAAGTGTATTTTGTGTATTTGTATGCTTCATGTGTAATCTGTGATTATGCTCTACACATGTATGCATGTTTGCTCCATGCTTTGTATCTTGCATGCATATATTCAACATGACTGCTCTGTGGATAACTTTCTGATATGTCTTTCAAGATTGGTGTGTTCTCAGCATGTCTACTCCATTTTCATGCGTACTTGGTGCTTTATATATTCAAGTGTATACTTCATGAATACTTCATGCCTTATGTATTTGAGTCTATGTTCCATGGTCCATGTATTTATTCATTCCTATACTTCAGGCTCTACTGCTTACGTGTATTCAAATGTATGATTCATATCTTATGAGTCTACCTCTTGTCTTACATATGCCTAATGTGCTTTAGCATATTTACATGTGTATATTTCTATTATGTATGTTCTATTTCTTGAGTATATACTTCCGATTGAACATGTATACTTCTTCGAGTGTATTTACATACCTTGAGTGTATTAATGTGCCTTACTTGTGTTTCCTTAGTGTATGTATCATATCTTGCGAAGTGATTATGTGTTTGCTATTTAGTTGATGTGCCTTCAGCATGATTATTTCATGAAAGCTTTATACGTGATTAATTCATGTTTGTCAAGACTCTTCATACATAAGTACCCTCTTAATGCCTTGAATATGCTTTGTAACGCAACTTATGTGCCTTTCAATGTTTTCTCATGCTTCGTATGTTACTGGCTTCATTAATGTTGTGATTACGACTTACAATATCTTATGTGCATTCCTTGTGACTGTTTCATCTACATTAATTTGTTCCATGTATCGTATGTATTCAACATAAGTGGTTATACATGTACCTATCGTATGCCGTTGATTGCTACATGTCTGAAATATTTTCTCTATATCTGATGTGTATTCAGCATGTATGATCAATGCATTTTTAGCATGAGTGTCTACATGTATGACTTGCATATAACATATGTGTGTTTTCAACATAGTTTCACCATGTGTGCTTCTAATCGCTTATGCTTAACAATGATAAAAGGACTTTCTTGGTAGAATTGTCGTAATTCAAGTTTGAAATTGCTTGGGGATAAGCAATCTTGGGCAAGGCAGACTGTCATGTCCCCTAATTTACGTAATTCTAGATATTATAAATTATAAATATTGATATACACTTAATGATAATACTTGATCAAAAACTCATACAACCTCATCCGATAAATGAGATTATTATTCATAAAGATGATATTATTAAATGCATATAAATAAAATATATATTAATATAATTATAATTATCAAAAAATAATATTATAATTATAATCATTAAATATAATATTACAAGTACTAAAATATAATATAATTACTAACAAGTATGATCATTACAATCATTATAAATATGATTATCAAAATATAAAATATAATAAAATAGTAATAATATAAATTACAAATATAATCGCTGGCCATATTAAACAAGACCCAGCAATTAAGATAAAGGCATTGATCAGGCTTAAAAACAAACAGATTGAGGAAGTTGGCATTGCTTCAGGTTGCACCTCTTCTAAGGCATCAGTTGGTCAAATGCACAACATATTTAGATGGATCGCTGGCTACAGGTCTTCATCATCAACGTGGTTGGAGGAAAGCAAACATCAAATGGATAGGAAGATAGGGATGTCTATATGCAGATAGAACAGAAGAAAACCAATAGTCATCACTGCGGGAGGTTTAGGGTTTTCTATTATAAACTCCCGCCACCAATACTAGATTGTGGTTTGTGTTGATGTTAGCAACTTCGGGTTCAATTCTTCCAGCCCCAATTGAAGATATAAATTATTTATATGTGTAAATGGCAACATTATTTTTGGACGACTTCCTTGCATCTTTCTTCCTTGGCCGACCTTCATTGTAATTCATCATTATTAATTGTATTTATTTCTTGGTGGGCTTCTAATTTAGCTTATTGAAAGGCAGGGACTTATCTATGCTGTATTATATGTCATTTCTCTCATTTGGGTACATCATCAAGAAAAGTTTGATCTCCTTCTCCATTAAGTGCGAGTTCTTCAAGAAGAGTAGTGCGAATTCATATAGGAGCAGATTGTGAGTCTATTCAAGTACATATTATTAGTGTGTTACAGCCATTGCTGGTGTTGTTTATTGGCCTTGTGTGTGGCCTCATTGTAAAGATACTTGTTGCCATTGCTCATATATATGAGTTATATTTGTTGCTGGATTTTTCTCCCTCAAGAGGAGGGCTTCCCAGGTATCTGCTGTGGTTATTGTGTCTGATTTGAATTAATTTTTATGCATTAAATCTGACCCATAAAACTAACACCTGGATTCTACGGACTCTGAGTCTGGCTCTGCCGCCACTAGTAGTATTCTCCTTTGCAAACAATGTAATAAACTTCCAATAAAGTTACTTGAGAATAGCTCTAGACAAGCAGCGACGATAGTGAATCCATAAGCGAATATCATTTGGGAAGCCAGCTATTATATGTGTGAAGGCAGCGATAGATATAATGCTTATAAAACAGAAAGTATTATAATTAGTGAAGCGATTTGAGAGTTAAGGAAGCAACGGCCATGCTGAGGTAAAGATGAGCGCCTAAGCCAACTTAAAAACTAAATAGAGGTCAACAATTAGGAGAAATGTAATATGCAGTGATTAAAGGTTTATCAAGTTGACACTTAAGGAAATGAGGTGCGATTAATGATTCAATATTGAAGACAAGTAAGAACATCAATCAACTGAATGGCACCACCTTTTGGGGAACGTCTCTATTCCAAGAAACACAACCGTTCTGGGCAAGCATAAAGGTATATACTATGTTCCACTGCTTCGACGCAAGGATGGACGGTTTCTGGACGTTCTGCAATTTTTGAGGGATTTTAGGGACGGGTGTGGATCTGTCAGATAGTTTATACATATATAATTTTATAATTTTATATATATAGAGAGAGAGAGAGAGCGAGAGAGAGGGGGAGAGGAGAGAGAGAGAGAGAGAGAGAGAGAGAGAGAGATTTTAAAAATATAGGGAAATTTCAGATATTCATATGAGTAATGATAATCAGAACAATGGACATTCATAAAGTTGCAAATGTAATCACCAATCATATTGACATATGCATCATAGAATCGAATTATCGAAGAAATTAATACTATAGCTACCTAATTGCATCCATGGACCATAATTCATGTTAAATAGTCAATGTGCATATGATATAAAATAATAAAATGCCCAAAAGGCTACAAGTTTGTACTACAAATGTCAAAATGACAAAGTCACAAGTGTCCAAAGGCAAAACATAGAAATAGAAAGTATGATGATTGCCGCTACTCGGCATCTGCCAACATTGCATCAAAATCAGACTCATAGTCTAAGTCACTGTCACTGTGAGGGGCTGGCTCATAGTCTTGGCTGCAATTTTATTTTCACAAGACAAAATGAGGTCAAATGAAGGTAAGAAGATGTTTTAAGTGGCCATATTAGGGTTGGGAGGGCATGGGGCCCACAAAGGAAAGAATTAAAAAAAAGAAAATTAAAAAAAACCTTTTGTTTTTGTGTTTAAAATGCTGTTGAGATTGTGGGACGTTGATCCAGTGGGATTTGCACAGGGGACCTTTGCCCCTATCCGCCCCTAGACGGTTGGCCGCCCCTTCCGCTCGACATTTCGTCCAATCGGTGGACGCCCTCCCTAAAAATCGGGAAGTCCTTTTGGGGACGGCCGCCACCGCCCCTAGGCATCCCTCGCCCCCCAAATGTTTCCTGACTGCACGGGCAAAACCTAAGGACGATCCCCATGTAACACCGGTATATATAATACTCA
The DNA here is from genome assembly GCA_007258455.2 of Sequoia sempervirens. Lineage (NCBI taxonomy): Eukaryota > Viridiplantae > Streptophyta > Pinopsida > Cupressales > Cupressaceae > Sequoia > Sequoia sempervirens. Next base: position 6,787 of record VDFB02107690.1, on the reverse strand, counting down.
TAGAAGTCTATGGATCTTTCACTTATCAAGTATGAGTGTCATTATAGTAAGGATTAAGATAATAATGTGTAGAAGGTAAGAATAACGAACTTAGGAATATTATCTCAATTGATGCTTATAAATATACTTGAGAATATTATTATTTTCGAGTATATTTGAATATATTGGGATATTGAGAGTTGGAAGGACGTGTTAACAAATGGATAAGTGGTATACTAGAATTCCATCTGTGTGATCTTGGAAGATGTTTAATATCCATCTTAATGTATCATTCATAGTGAGAGATAAGGGGGAAATGAATAAACCTAAGACAAGAACGAAATCTTTATATCATCTTTGATCTTATTAGAAAAGAGGTCATTACAAATTCACCCATAAGGGATTGGAGGTTTCACTGATAGTGGTAATTAATTATTTACTGGCCCAAATAATTACTGCTTTACAGGTTGGGAGTTACTAAGTTACTTTTACTAGCTTGTGGTAACAGTAATTATTAAAAGTTTTCACATGAGATACTAGGCGCCCACCTTTGGAGATTGCATTATGACATGTTATGACATCTATCATAAGTTGTAAGAGTATCTATGATAGCTATGACAGGTGTCATGAGATTCCATGACGACTATGATGGAATATTTGCTATCTTGTTCCCTAGACGCCCATGCATGAAAGATGCTTTATGACAGCTGTAAGAGGATCTATAAGAGGTCATTATGAGCTAAATTTGATGATTCCAAGGTGGTGGCGTGGTATCTTGACCATTTTCAACGCCATTCTTCATGGCTTGTTATATTCTATTTAACAGGTGCTTTGGAGTGAAGTTTTTGGTGGTTTTCTTCAATAGTTTTCTTTGCAGGGCTTATGATGTCGGATTGAAGGCTGAATAACAGTTAGAGTGCGTGTATTGTAATCTTATTTGCAGCTAATACAAGGCATTCATCTTTTGGTGGTGGAGTTTTTTCCTAAAAGGGTTTCTCCATGTAAAATATTGTGTTATGTGTTCAACATTCTGTTCTTAGCATTCTTTCTTTATTTATAATTGTTCTACCTTAATATGATTATCATTGATAAATATATTTACAACAAGTTTAAGCTTTCACTATAGCTATTCTCTACTGAATTTCTAAATTTTGGTATCAGAGTCTGGCCAGTTTTGTGTTTTGGGTGGTAGAACAAAGGTTTTTTGAGTTTTTAGTGGGAGTTTTGTTGAGCTGCTTTTTGCAGTATTTTGTGTTTAATCATGGTTGCAACTTCTAACAATTTGGATATTGAAAAATTTAACGGAGTTGATTTTGAATTGTGGAAGCTGAAAATCGAGGATCTCTTTGAAGAACGAGATCAATGGATAGCTATAACAAATGAAAACAAACCCGAGAAAATGAGTAATGAAGATTGGGAGAAGGTTGATAAAAAGGCACAAGGCACTATCAAGTTGTGTCTTTCTAACTTTGTTCTCCTAAATGTGTTATCGGAAGAGACTGCATACACTTTGTGGAACTAGATAGGTGATATTTATCAGTCGAAAAGTCTAGTAAACAAACTTTACTTAAAGTGGAAATTGTTTTCTCTTAAGATGAAGGAAGGTGAATTTATAGCCGAGCATTTAAAATCTTTTAATTTGGTTTTGAGTCAGTTAGCCTCTATTGATGTCAATGTAGAAGAAGATGATAAGTGTGTTATGCTTCTCTATTCTTTACTTGAATCTTGGAGAAATTTTGTACTTGCTATCACTGCTTACATGGAAGAAGCAAAGATGGATGCTCTTGTAGGAGCCTTGTTGTCACAAGAAATGAGGAAGAAGACAAAAGATAGTACTGGTGATGCTCTCAATATAAGGGGAAGGCCTAAAGAAAGAGGGTCTAAAGGAGATAAGAATGGGCCTAAGGACAACTCTAAGGGAAGATCTAAAACTTCTAGAAAGAACAGAGTGAAGTGTTGGAACTATGGGAAAAGAGGACATGTGAAGAACTAATGCAGAAATCCAAAGAAACAAGTTGATTCCTCCACAGAAAAATCCTCAAACTTAGGTGATGAAGCTTTGGTTTCCTGTCTTCATGTTATGACTAATGAAAATTGGTTAATTGATTCAGGATGCTCGTTCCATATATGACTCGTCACAAGGAGTTGTTTACCACATATGAAAAATATGATGGAGGTGAAATCTACCTTGGTGATAACTCTTCATACCCGATTGTTGGAAGGGGTAAGGTTAAGATGTGTTTCAGTGATGGGAGAATTAAAACCCTTCTTGGTGTTTTGTATGTTCTTGGAGTAGCTAGAAATCTAATTTCAGTTTCGAAGTTGAATGTTTTGGGAATAAATGTAATTTTTGATAATCATGGTTGCAAATTGGTAAGAGGGAACTTGGTGATAGCGAGAGGAACAAGGAAAGGAACCCTGTTTAAGCTAGAAGTTACTACTTTTGTTAATTTTTCATATGTAATTGAAAAATCTGAAAACACTTGTATGTTGTGGCACCGTAGATTGGGTCACATAAGTGAGACTGCTTTAAAGTCTATTTTGAATAAAAACTTGTTAGACGGTTTATCTTATTCTAATGAGAGTTTTGATTTCTATGAACATTGTGTGTTTGGTAAACAAAATAGAAATTATTTCCTTTTGGCAGTACAAAATCTAAAGTTAAATTGGAATTAATTCATATGGATATGTTTGGTCCTATGTATATTGAATCAATTGGAAAAGCTAGATATTTTGCCTCCTTTATCGATGATGTTACAAGGTTTACCTGGTTATATTTTATGCGACATAAATCTGAAGTTTTCACTAAGTTTAAAGAATTTAAAGCCTTAGTCGAAAAGCAATCAAATCATAAAATTAAACTATTAAGGCCTAATAATGGAGGGGAATACTGTTCTAAGGAATTTGATGAATTTTGTAAGCATGCAGGAATTAGTAGACAAAAAACTACTCCGTACACTCCATAGCAGAATGGTGAGGCAGAAAGGATGAATCGAATGATTATGGAAAGAGCTAGAAGGATGTTAAGTGGTTCATGGCTTGATAGATGCTTTTCGGCAGAAGCTGTAAGTACTGCTTGTTACTTGATTAATAGATCTCCTTGCAAAGCTCTTGAAACAACACCTTATGAGATGTGGACAAGTAAGAAACCTTTTGTTTCACATTTAAGGGTATTTGGTTGTGAGGCTTATGTTCATGTGCCTAAAGAAAAACAGACTAAGCTAGATCCTAAAGCTGAAAAGTACATTTTCATTGGATATGGTGATAATGTTAAAGATTATAAGCTATGGAATCCTCCAACCAAGAAAAGTATTTGTTCTAGAGATGTGATTTTTAGGGAACATAGTGTTATTTATGTGCCTGAACAGCCAAAGGAAAAAGATAAAGGAAAGAGTGTGCATTTTGAAATTAAGCAAGAAGATGCACCTAGAGAAGAACAAAGAGATGGATTCGATGAGGAGGAAGAAGATGAGGAGTCAAAATAAGTTATTGATCAAACTGAAGAACATGATGGAGAAAGGAAAGAAGAGGTTGAGCAAGATCAAAAATAGCAAGATTCTCATACTCCTATTCTCAGAACATCCACAAGACAACGGAATACAGTCGACAGGTATAGCCCACTTGATTTCCATTGTATATTTGATTTATTAAGTGTTGATGATGAACCTAGATCTTACAGGGAGGCTCTCTCTTCAGAGGAAAATGAGTCTTGGTTGCAGGCTATGCAAGAGGAGATGATGGCATTGGAAAATTGTAACACCTAAGATCTTGTTAATTTTCCCAAAGGAAGAAAGCCCATCGGATGTAAATGGGTGTTTAAAAAGAAATTTGGAGCAGATGGTCACTTGGAAAGGTTTAAGGCCAAATTAGTGGCTAAGGGCTACTCTAACAGAGAGAGAGTTGATTTTGGCAAAATTTTCTCTCCTGTCACTAAATTAACTTCTATTAGATTCTTGTTATCTATTGTTGTTGCTTGTGATTTTGAGATAGAGCAAATGGATGTTAAAATTGCTTTTTTGCATGTTGATCTTAAGGAGGAAATTTATATGCGACGGCCTAACGATTTTGTTGTGAAGGGAAAAGAAAATTTGGTTTGCATTTTAAAAAGATCTTTGTATGGTTTGAAACAGTCACCCAAAATGTGGTATCAGAAGTTTGATGCTTTTGCATTGAAGTTGGGATTTCTTAAGAGTGCAGAGGATCATTGTGTATATATTAAGGTTATTAATGATCATATTCTCATTATTATCTTGTATGTTGATGATATGTTGTTTATTGGTAACAGCAAGGTAATGATTGGTGAACTCAAGAAACAACGTTCTAGTGCTTTTGATATGGACTTGGGGGCTGCTAAATACATTCTTGGAATGGAAATCAGAAGAGATTGTGGTAACAGAAAGCTTTGGTTGAGTCAGAGTAAGTATGTTGATACTATTTTGTAGAGGCTTAATATGCACGACTGTAAGCCAGGTAGTATTCCATTTCCAGATGGTACTAGGTTGAGCTTCGATATGTGTCCTAATTCTAATGATGATATTGAGGATATGTCTAAGGTTCCTTATGCTAGTGTCATTGGTAGTTTGATGTATGCAATGTGTTGATGGGTGTTTTTGCACTTCTCAACACAGGTAATGCACAAGTACACTACCTCTCTTGAAAGGCAATCTCCAACAACAAATTGTTGAAAATCACCCCAAGGTCTTTTGGGTGTCAGGTCATGACTTGCATGGAATGTCTCAGTTCTTTTGATATGATCTTGCTGGTAATCACAGGGCGGACTTACGGAAGTTAAGCTGGGAGGGAATTAGATCTTTGGAAGAAGTTCTTGAGATGGGAAAGTTATTGCACAATTGTTGCAGGTTCAAACAGCAGTCTCGAACTCCTATTTCAGCTTCAGATTTGGCTTTACAATGTGCAATGAACCTTGTTCAAAGTCACTACTAAAAAAAAGGAAAAAAGAGTAGGGAAGAAGGGAAGTTCCTAGACCTAAAACTAGCAACGAACAGTGATAATGGAGAACCCTACTGCGGATAGCCTTCCTAAAACTGAATTCCACTTAACCAGATCACCTCATAGTCTCATGAAATTAGTGCAAGCTTCTAAGGACTACAGATATTCAACCATTCATTCACCATAAGCATGAATAAAAGATAGGGATTTAGTGAAGCTTTTAGTTTATGTCCAGACTAACTTTACACAGCTGTGTATCATCAATAAACAACAAAAAGTATGGACAAGGAAGATTGCCAAAACACAACAAAATTCTTCAATATCAATGCACAGCATTAACTAACTTACTAGCTACTTGCAAAACTCATAAACAACAAAGTAAATCTATTCAAATTAACTAACTATAAGAAGGAGAATCATGCAACATGAAGTTGGAACTCAAGAATCCACCAAAAGCCAATGAAGTTCTATTAAAATTCCAACAGCATGTCTTTACAACAACTCAACTCTCTTTGAAAATGAGAGGAGAACCCCTCTTTATAGTGTTCAAAAAGCAAAATAACTGACCAAGATTTAATCACATTGTGTGGCCAAGATTCACTACAAATTAGGTTTCACCTACCCCCAAATATTTTACAATATAAAATTACATTTTGTCTTTTCCCTATTTTGTCCTCATAGGCAAAGACTATAGCTCTTTGTCTTTTATCGATTTCCTTTGCTCAAATGCATTTGTTGACGTGTGATTTTAGGCCAACAACACAAATAAAGTCGCCAAATGACTACTCTATCCTCTCTTGAACAAAGTTTCCTGCATGCTAAGATTGCGAGATAGGTCATACATTTAACTCCAAGGTTCCTTCAAGTGCGAATAGTCTCAGTTGGCTTGATGTGATTTTGCTGGTATTTCAAGGGGACTTACACAATTGTTCGACAGTTGACAGCAGACAGCTGACTAAGGGATTTCATGTAATTTGGATGATTTGGCAAGTGAGCACAAGTTTCCTAATTCTAACCAGAAATGGACTGAATTTAAAAGAGTATAGGGCCTAAGAAGTTTATGTTCTACTCTAAGGCGTGAGACATAGCGATCAATTCTTACAGACTTCAACCGAGCCTTGCTTTGCCTCGCTTCGGACAGCTTCCACAAAACCGGTGCAATCTTCAATGGAGTAGCGAAAGGTGTTCAAATTATAACTCAACATGCAAGCACCATCAAGACGACACATACGAACACGTGAATCACAATCGAAGTTAAGTTTGAAAAGTAATCCAGTTGACCACGCAAGGCGAACCCACCGTCAGTGAGCCCGCTAGTGGTATGGATGAGCGAAGTCTTGTTCAAATCGAGCACCACATTCCACAATTACTAAGTACTAGCATGAAATGAAATCTACTTTACTTTAAGCTATTTCAAGTTGCTACGTGAATTGGAAGGACGAAGAAGCCTCGACAACTACTCATAACAAAGAAGAAATCACCATCAATGAAGAACTCTTTTATTATGAAAGCATTCATGACAACTTCTTACAAAGTATTCAAAGGGAAGACTTTCCTTCCTTTTCAATCTAAACTATACTATCAAACTATTCTACTTCCTATTCTATCAATCTCTCTCTACTCCTTCTCTGCTATCCTAACTCTGATCTAATGAGTACAAATGAGGGGGACTCCCCCTTTTATAGTTGGCCAAGTCCAACGGACGGCTCAGATTACAATCGGCTGGATGGCCAGGATTGTGCCACCTCAGCCCTAAACAAGATTTGCCCTAAAAACCGCCACCAAGAGGAGTGGGGTAATAAATGAGCCATTAATGTCCATCATCCTTCTAGAAGATTCCAACTTTGAAACGTGTTCA
>VDFB02107688.1:0-29507 GCA_007258455.2 Sequoia sempervirens | reverse complement strand
CTATTTCTCAACTATGCTAACAATATAGGATGAGAAATTTATCAGTTCAGCATTCAATAGTGCATCAAAGTGATCCCATGGTATGAAAATATTGAGGCTCCATTACAATTTAAGGAGATGATATTTATAACTCTTAGTTTGATTTACAAAGAATGTTTAAATAAATTAGATGGTTTAGAGGCTTCCATTTGATAAAATGGATTCCTAGAAAACAAGGGCAGGTGTAGGAAACTTCCAACCCCTCCTTTTTCCCACCGGCTCAAAGTTTCCCATTAAAAGCATGTCTTCTCTTTTTAGGAAAAGATTCTGAAATTTCTTGTTTCGTCATTTTCAATTTTCTTAGGGCCACTTCTCATTGAAAATAAGAGTTGTAACACCTTGCATGGGATACCCACCTTATTGGTGTCAAACTTATATTGTTTGTATCCAATTCCCAGGCCTTCTAGCTTGTGGTTGTCAATTATATAATATCCACTGCTATATAGGCTATTTATTTCAATAGAAAATCTAATTTGGTTCAACACTAATGTTATTTATTGCATTGTGCATATGTTTCTTATGTGTTGCAAACGATCCCATGTTACTTAAAATTGTAGAAAGTGAATGATTTATGAGGCATTAATCCAGCGTTTGTATCACCCTCTCTATTCTGCTAACTTTTTCCAGTTGCAAAAATGACCAGCTAAGCTGTCAATTTCTGAGGGATGACTTTTGAAATAAAATTTGTCAGTGATATACAATCCAGCCCCGAGAATGCACCTTTGATCGTATTTATTAATTAACTGAAAATAAAAAATTCATTGTATTATGACTTTCAATTAATTAATAAATACAGTGAAACGCGCATTACACCCAACATCATTTTTTTTATATGTCTAAGCCTTTGAACTCAGCAAAAATGGATTCTTTGTAGACTCTGAGCCAAGTAATTTTATCAATGAACTCATAACCACTTGATGTATTAATGATATGAGATTAATTCTCCCCTGCGTATTGGAACATGTAATAGCCCATTTAGTTGATAGGAAAATTTTGAAATGGATAGTTATGTTATCAAAGCCGAATACTCTTGATTGTATTGTACTGTAGCCAAGGTTCTGGTTGTACACTGCCCAAAGTGTATTTCTAAGCTATACAAGACTAGGGAAGTTAACTTATAAATCAAATTTTTAGAAGGTTGTTTTAGATTCTTTGCACTCGGCCTTTGAGATTGTACATTGTGAGTGAATACTGTCACTTTAAAAGGAGAGTTGTGACGAATCACATGCTTATATGCATCTAGTATTAAATTCTGTGTATTTTTTCTATTTGATCTGACTAGCCTACATATAAGAAGTGCAGAGAATCGAAAGTCTTATACTGCAAAAAGTTGAAAATGGGTGACACCTGAATCAGAAGAAAATAGTTCATTCTCATATGCTCAGAGAAGATAATTTCAAAATGCAATACCGATACTATGATACTTCAACTTTTGTTACTCGAGATCACAATATTCACAACTAGAATAGATAAGAGAAGGCTTAAAGAATATAAAAGTAAAGTAAAAAATTGCACTCCCAATGAAATGAGAGGTTGAACTGAATTCTAGAAAGGGATTCTTAACGTGCCCCAAAATTTTCTTTCAGATGTAAATCATAGTCCAAGAATGAAGTGAAGGAAATGCATCAGGATGAAAAGAATTTTGATTCTCGCAACAGAATTATCTGAGAGTTTAATACCACTGTTTCTTCTGAATTGAGTGACGGTATCCTACTACTAATGAAGATGCACAAGTTTCTCTGGCCATTCGGCAGGATTTGATTTGTCTGTTCACTTCGACTCTTTAATGTCTTCATCTACTACCTTACCTTTTTCTTTCAATTTTGCCAGTGATTCTTTCATTGCTTCCTTCCTTCTAATGCTAGCGATCACCTTTTTTTGTACCCCACTCGTATTTGGGTCATCCTTTGGCTTACTTTCTTCCTCTACAGCTGCCTTCCTTTTCCCAGCAAGCGCTTCCTTTGTGTTCAGAACACTGGTTGTAGCTACAGCGCCTGTAGCAATGGCAAATGATCTTTGAAGGAAATGAAAAATGGTTAGGAAGGATATAATGCATATAAATTTGAATAGAAAGATCGTTCTTGGTCATTATAGTGGAATTAAATCAATAGTAGTATTCAAAAACACCAAGAGAATACTTAATTGTCACCTGAGTTCTATGATGTTTTATCAGGACTTTGATGTTACCTCAGTTGTTAATGCTGTACGTTTTAGCTCAATACAAATAAAACAAAGTATGACACCAAGACTTTACATATCGACATAAAATGATAAAAGAAGCCCTCATTCTGAATAAACATCTTCAATAGGCTCAAAAAAAATTTAGCAACTATGTTTCTTTTTTCTGCCTTGACTTCATATATCTGTCCGATATTTCAAATTTCCAAGGATGGTAATTTTCAGTTTTTAATTTTTATGCTATTCTGGAACCACCTGCCATTATTTTATTTCTATTTTTTTAGGTCTATCTAGACCCCTCTTTAGGTGGCAGGGTTTAGGATGTCATGGTAACAGGTCTATCTCTGTCTGTCTGTATCAAGCACCCAACAAATTTTGAGCAACGCCTATTGTGTAATATATTCAGATTTAGTTTGTTTCTGTCAGGAGGGAAGAAATTTAACAGCATAGAAGTTAACCTACTAGGAGTTTTATGTCATAATAGATTTATCTAAAATTCACCTGATACATCTGTTCTCGAATAACACTTCCAGTTTCATACTTACCCCTATCAGTTTCAGATTTCTCTTTGCTGTAGGTAATGATACTGTTAATCTGTCACTACCTAACTCTGTTTAATTACGACTTATTTGTTGAATACTAGATACTTTTTAAGTGTCCTTGAAGACCCATTGATTATTTGTCAGCAACGATATTGATTATCCAGGATAAAGTATACTTTGTGTGCTATTCATTTTTTTGTGAACCCATAAAGGCTTGTCTTTTGCATGGATAGTCTTAATTATTTATAATGCATTTTTTGTTGAAAATTTGCTAGAGAAGAAAACATACAAAGAAAAAATGACCTCAACTTCTTTGTAATCAAGTTTTTAAAGGGATCTATGTAGCTTCAGCTATATCAATATGTATCAGTTGATAGATAGTTAAAGGAAGGCATTGGTCGAAACCCATATAAATTGAAATTCTTTTGTATGCTCACTATTTGTTTTGCCATGTTCAGTTTCAAGACTGTTTAGATTGGCTATGGTGTAGAAGAAATATAGCTATATTTTTGGACAGAAAGCTGTTCAAAGTTCCTTTGTATAGTGATGTCCATTACAAATTCCTCTGCATGATGCAAGGATGTATTGTAGAGCTTTTCCCAAATTCAATATAAATACTTGATTTTTTATCAAAAAAAAAAAAAATTGAACTTGATATATATTCTTCAACCCCCAAAAAGAAGAATCTTCACAGTATAATAGATTTTTATGTTTTCTCCATCTTGTTGAAGGAAAAAGATGTTAGAAAATCAGGACTTCTTGAATTCATAATTCATATAATGCTGATGTTATGTGAAAAGGAACATAAAAATTAGTGAACCTGGAGGATAAAAGCCTTGGTGGATTATTCATGATTTCACATATCTCAAACGATTCAGGCAATAATATAACATAGATATCAAGAACAATAAGCATATATTTGGAACTGGGATAGAAATGGACAACATAAATGGGATAAATATAAAGACTAGAATTACACATTTATGTTCAACGTTGAGAATACAATAATGAGTTATAACTTCAAAGTTCAGGAAGAAATGGGATTCTTAATGTGAGAGTCTTATTTACAATCACCTCCATGGAAATGCAGAGATACAAGTTTGGAGGGGATGTGTGCAAGAGAAGTGCTAACATGATGTAAATGATACAGACATGGTCAGGAACATAACCATTTGAACCTTTTATTAAGCTATTAATGCCATTGGTGCTTGAAGAGCATACATTGAAGAAGGTGAAGATACATAGAATGGGTGAATATAAACAGAAACCTAAGCTATCTAAGCAGGTCCAATTCAGTTGGATAAGTCTAACACAAGATATTTCTAACATTTCTTGAACAGATTCCTTTTTCTTAATCCGCTTTCCAGACAACGGAGGAGTTGTTTTAATCTTTTGAGTCAGTTCAAAAATACATTCATTTGTAATCTTGTATTGAGCTAGAATATATTTTAACAAATTACATCTCTTCATCTTCCATAAATATTTCAAGCACATGATATGCTCCCACAAAACCAAATAGGTTAGCCAGAGAAAATGTGTTAGGATGCATACCTTCGATCCAGGATGGTGGTTGATTCTTGATTATTTTTACTTTGGCATACTACAATTTGTTTACAAGCACAATGGTTTAAAGGCCAGCAATAAGATGTCCTTTTCCTGCTAGATGGACCGTAAGCCCCTGATATTGGAGTTGCAACATGTATTGAGGATGCCAATGACACTAACTTTGTAGCTTGGGCCATTGCATTACCAACCTACAGGAAACAAACAAAAATATTAGTATATACATCTTGCAAAACTTAACTACAGGTTTAGTTGAACCATTAGATATCAAAGATTATTTTTATAGACTCAAATATTAAGGAAAAAAACTTCCTTTGAAGCATCAATTTATTCTCATGGTCCTATAGTTCATCAGTTGAAGTTTGGACAGACCAATAAGGTCCCACATAACCTCAAGAAAGACCCCACTTTATCTGCCTAATAAAAACCAAGGGAGTTGCCATTCATCCTGGAGAAAAGGAGCTGTCTGGAAGAGGGCTGTGAAAGGTGGATGTATATTTTCTATATTGGAATAGGAAGAAAAGGTACATAAATAAGCCACACTTGCAATCTAAAATCTAAGAGAGTACAAAGATGAGCTAAGAAAAATTATCCTCACGGATATCAGTGAGGCTTTATTAACAGTATTGGCATCACTATTAGATTCGCATGTTTCAAAAGCTATCCTGCCACCTTACACAGAGTCCATAACAAATTTAGTCTTGAGCTCCAAAGAGCCTTATGGTAGCTGAGCAAGGGCATTGCCCTAAAAAATTCATACATGATAAAGCTAATCATCTGGGGTAGACAGAGGGCACTTGTGGCCTTGAAATAAGCCAATCACCCTCATCACTATTCAAGGAAGATTCAATAATCACATTGCAGTAAGTAGGTCACATAATTATGCAAGGTTGTTTACCCCCACCTCTTTTGAAAGTCGTGGGAGACCAATTACAAGCTCATTCATTGATAAAGCATTTGGGTTCGTTGACGAACAACATAAACCTTAGGTTCTAATCATCAAATATTAATTGCATAGAAACATGAGATAAAATAGATTTTGAAATGACTTATTTTGGACTAGGTAAGCCCTCTAAGTTGACCTATAAACACATCCTTGTTTTTCCTCTTCCCGAAAATCCCTAAACATCAACAGTAAAAGTAAGCCCTTGAAACCAAATATCTTCACAAGGAATGTATATTGTTATTTCTCCATCCATAGAAACCAAATTCCAAAAGAAGCAAAATTTCTGCAAGCAAAGAACTCTGCAAAAAACTAACAAGAAAGGCAGGGTTTTCTTCCAACTTTCCAATAGATGTGAACCTTGAAATAGGTTTTTCCAAGTTAAACATAGAGTACCAGTTTCCCATAATGTAATGGACAAGAAAAGGCAGTTAAAAGGTGGTTGTCTTAGATTCAACATAGGTTACCTATTTTCCATAAATCTATAACATCAGTAGTTAATATTCAGACAACCAAAATTAAGAGTGGCAACGCAACAGATCAATAATAGATTTGACAAAGGCATAAAAAAGTTTAACTTATCATCCCAAAGAACCATCTTGTAATTTCTAGTCACGTGGAACAAAGCTATATCAACTCTCGTAAGCATTTGACCAAAAAGCTCTTTCAATGATAAAATACAGCCTGTCAAAATCTGCAGCTGATGTCTAACATGTAGCCCTTACTATTTGATTCAAGAGTCTTCCTATAATAACAAAACTACAAAAACATCACTTTATGAAAACTTATCTAGGGAGCTGTATAATGAACAGTTCATAAAGCTCATCACTTGGCAAAGATTTTTTGCAAATAGGTTGGCAAGCTAAATGGACTTGATTGTGGATAAACTCTATGGTTAAGCACACTTAATCTAGAGCAGTACTAAGATGGGTGACCTCCTAAGAATTCCTAGTGCTTCACCCCTATGAGCAGCAACTAGATGCAATGAATGCTAAGTGGACCATTCATGGCCATGAGAGATGGTTTATTGTGAATCTCTATTCATAGAATATGGATTGATGAGTATTGACTTGAAATTATGTTGTTGAATACTGACAAATCATGACATAATTTATACACTACAAAAACACAACTTATATGAATATGAATGAGTTAGGGAACTCTATAACGAATGGTTCATAAGCCACAACACTTGTTGAAAGTTTTTGAAATGGTATAGCAAGCTAAGCTAGATTAATTGTGAAGGAAAATCCATAGTTAAGAACTCTTGAGCCATAGTAGTATTGGGATGGGTGACCTTCCAAGAAATCTCACTACTTCACTCTTGTAAACATCACCTAGATACAATGAGTCTAAGTGGACCATTCATGGTAATGCGAGATGGATTCTTTGAACCACTACTCATGAAATACGGATAGATGAAGACTAGCTAAAAACTATACAATTGAATATTGATAGATCATCACATAATTGATATATTTCAAAAACACCACTTGTATGAAAATGTAGGAGCTAGGGAGCTCTATGACAAATGACTCGTAAGGCACAACACTTGTCAAAGTTTTTGCATAGGGTAACAAAGTAAGTGGACTTGATTGTGTAGGAAACTACATGATTAAGTACACTTGAGCCAAAATAATACTGAGATGGGTGACCTCCTAGGCAGCCTTTGTATTTCACCCTCGTGAGCATCACCTAGATGTAATGAATGTTAAGAAAATCATTCATGGGCATGAGAGATGGGTTCTTGTGAATGATTGACTTGAAACGACCCAATTGAATCCTAATAAATCATCACATAAACCCTTACCTTATCTAAAGCACTAGAACTCAAATAAGAATTCCAATAAAGACTTATAAAGAATTGAACAACCAAATATTTGTCAAAAAAGCAAGAATTTTGTGCCATGTAGCCAATTCCCAATATTTTCACAATATCCAAAGATAAGAATACTTTAAGTTATGCAAACCAAATCAAATAATGGAATAACCTTCTATCATTTTTAATGCTTAAAAAACTTGCAAGAAAATATCATTTCCAATAGAGTTCACCTTTCTTGTAGTTATTTCCTTTGCCATAGATGGATGTGACATGTCTTCAATTTTCTATATTCCTATTGGGTGAGACATTCTTTGTATCGATTTTATACTTTTTAAAGTTTTCCACTCAAATGAGTTGTATATTTTCCTTCTTTTGATTATGGAATTGTCCCCCTTTTTGGGTGTTCTCAGGGGTGTTATTCTTGACCCTATTCTTTTGTCCCATGAACTAATTTCATTATTTAGAAATTAAGATATTAAATTTCTAAGTTATCCCAGATTCCTATATCTTGTGCATCATTCTTTAAAATTAAATGTAACTCTATATGGCAGACCGAATATTACACATCACTTTCCTACACTTGAAAAGACATAAGTGATGGACAAGTATTCTAAGAGAAGGATGAATGCATTTCTTCTTAATCAAACTCATGAAGATGAAATGTCATATTGCTTCTTCGAAGGAGGAAATCATACCTACAAGGAAAGCTATAGGGTAATCCAAACCTTTGGTGGAGAGACTCTAGCAATGGCTATAGTTGTCACTATCTCCTTTCCAAAGATGAATATCTCTCATCTGACTGCTCCCTAATTCCACTTAGTTCTGTTCAAAAAACTTGTTAGCTATTGAAACCTCATACAACAAAACAAGGAAAGAGATGTGGCACATGTACACATGTCAAAATTAATTGTTTTGATAAAAGGAAAAACAGGTTTTGAATGGACCCGAAACCATCAGGTTTTAAGGGGACCCAAAACCCACACAAAGAAGAACAAGCTGCCCAAAAGATAGATTTAAAATCAACCAGCAGCGCAACAGAGAAGCAGCAAACCAACAACCACAAAAGCCAGCAGGCTACCCAAAAAAGAACCAAGATCTTACATGAATCTTGAACTAGTTGGTTTTGACGGGACCAACAACCCACTACATCCCAATGGCAGGAACAAAGCCCCAACAACAGAAGTTTTTTGAGCCCAACAAAACACCCTTTCCACCTCTATAGGAAAGGTCACCGCTATTGCACAAGGCTCCCTCAACCATATAAGGGTTTTGATAGGATCCCTTGACCTGAAACATGGGTTTTACTTGGATCCCATAACCAAGAATGAAGGTCTCCACCATTAGGCAGCCACGAGCCGAGCAACTTAGAGCATCAACCAGCCCCCAAGAACTACAATCTGCTTCTTCCTTGCTGCCCTTCACCATCTCAGAATTAGGAGCATTCTTACACCAACACATCTCTTCTCCCAAGCAACCCCTCTCCACCTCAATAGAAGAGGCATTCACCTCAATAGAATGAGCTAAAGAAGGAAAGGAATGAAGATAGAAAGAATACCACCCCCAGCACTAGCAAACCGCCTCTCCCCTGCACACCTTCTCCACATCTATAGAAGAAGCATCCACCTCCATAGGACTAACAGGAGAGAAAGAGAAAAGTTGACAGCAATGATCTTTACTACCAATCAAAATCCTCACCTCTATAGAAGACTTTCGAACTAGTAGTAAAGGAAGGATTACAGAAACCCTGATTAACATAAAATCTTTGAAACATACAAGGGTCTTGAAAATCAACTCCCATAACCATATCTCTTCCAACACAACAGGGGAGGCCCTTGACCAAAATAAGCAGGGGTTCAGAAAGAGCAGCCAATAAAAACATTCAAACCCCTACACAAACAAAGCTGGAGAGAAACCTCCAGCCAAAAAATACTCACAACCGCCACAGGAAACAAGAAGCCTACAAGAGAACAAGAGGCAGCATCACCAAGCTTTGCAGGGCCAAAGTCAATAGAAAATTTGGAGCCTCTCCGAGCAAAGCAGCCGTCTAACAGCAACAAGAAAATGTAACCAGGGGAAAGAGGCACCACCAAGGGAAACGAGAGGAAACAAGCATCAGAGAAAGCCAGCCTAGCGGCTACAACCGCAAGATTTGACTCAAGACAGCACCGTGGCTCTCCAAACAGCAACTGAATCCTCACATCGTTCACCCAAGACAGAACCCTACCCCTAGAAATAACATTTCTAGCAGCATCCCAAAACAAAGCCCACCGGGAGCCACAAGCTCCACCATAGCCCTCAAGCGAAGAAACGGCTGAAACCGGAAGCCAGCCTCAAACATCTCCATCCAATCTAATCTAAACTCCAACCCCAGCGGGGACCCTGAAGACCCCTCCACCAACACCAAAAACCTCGAAATCTGCTCCACCAATCAACACCCTACCAGTTCCCACGATCTCAGCCACAGTCCGCAGCTTAAGGCTAGCCCAGAACAGAACCAAGCCGCTTATGCCTCCTCCCGGATCTCCATCGCCCTCCTCTAAGTCCTCCTCACCATCAGAAGAATTTGAAATTCCTCCTTGCGCGTGCACTCCCACTCTCCTCTCCATCCTTTGTCAAATTTAATTGTTTAGATAGGAAAGAACTTGATAATACAAAGGACCTTAACATTAGGAAACAAACATACCCCAGAAGCTGATTGGAGGAGAAAGAGTGTCTCCTGAACAAAATCCATGTGTAAGGACTAAGTGTGCAAGGTAAATGTAGATGGTGGATCTACTGACAATCTGGTAAGTACAAAAATGGTAGAATAGAGCTTGCTTGTATTCCAAAATCAAACCATTATAATATTTCATGGTTGAAAAAGGGACAATGTGTACTTGTGAATAAGTCTTGATTTGTTGCTACCAAACTTGGTTCTTCTGAGGCAAAGAATTATGTGACGCAATGCCAATGAATGTTTTTTATTCATTGTTGTGTAGGCCCTAGCAGTATGACAAGAAATTAATCCATCATGGCACAGAGAACACTTATGAAGTGCAACATGAGGGGAAGAGACATCTCCCAAAACCATGGAAAGAAGGGGCCTTCAAACTATTGGCTTTGTCTCTTCTAGGCTTGGGCTTGACGAGAGAACAAAACTCTAGATAATCCAAGAGGTGAATTGGAGACATTTTTGAGGGCCAACATAAATGATTTAAAGAGTGAGGTACAACACAAAATTGATCCAAGAGAAGAAAAGCTACAATGGGACTCAATGAATGAGGTTAAAAGTACACGTCAAGAGATGAATGATGAAGATTCAGCTTACAATGATCTTCATTCAATTGAACTCAACGGAGAAACGTTGTAATATAATACTAGAGCCTACAAATGGGTTATAATACTTTAGGGAGATCAAAAGAAACAAAGGCCCATAGATCATATCAAAGGGAAAACTTGAATGAAAAATCAAAACATCAAATATCCAATGACCCAAGGATCCAAATTGAAGACTAGATGGGAAGTACAAAATGGCATGGGCGCAATGTACAAATATTGGATAGGCTTAAAGGCAACAATTATCTTTGACAGAGAGAGTGTGATAGAAGAAATCAAGCAGGATTTTACACATAGTTGGAGAGGAATTTTGAGTCATGGAAAATCCTCAAGAAATGCTACTGACAGTCTGGTCAGCCGTGACAGAATGACTCAATTTGAGTGGAATGGTGCAAAGCAAGATCAGGACAAGGCAAGGGGGTTCAGGTCTGTGAGTGGTAGTGGTAGAGATCATTTTATTGATTCTGCATTAGTCTCTGCACATGGCTCTACTAGCCCAATCCGTCAATGGAATCATCACTGTCCTCATCCTAGTCCTAGAAGAGCAAGAATAGAAAGATCAAACGGTGATTCAGATTGGGCCAAGAGATCATGAGAGAACACTTTGAAGGCTAAACTACTAGAAGAGAGTTTTGAAGGTCAGCAAACATGTGCAGGTACTGACAAAAATCAATATGAAATTTACAAGACCAGATTCCTTTGAACCGGGGGGTTAACAATTTTTAAAAGATAGAGGGAATAATGTATAAATGACTAATAAATGTCAATTGATTCCCACTTCCCGTCAGTTTTAATCATTTAGATATTTTACAAATTTTTGTAGTGTTTGTCCCATTTTTGTGTGTAAGGGTAAATGTAACTGTTGTAATGTAATTAATAGGGAATTTTATAATTTTACAGTACGGGTTTTTTTATTAGCAGAAGGTTGCTGTCAAGGGGAAGTCTGGTCTGGGGAAAGCATTGTAAGAGAATTTATAATTCAGACCAAGAATAAATTTTATTTTCTAATTTGTAATGAAATATAATATTATATTTTATTTTAGAGGATAAGAACTTTGTTTTGAAAATCATAATATCATGCATCATGTAGCATACATGAAAATAGCTTATTGAATTGATATAAATGCTGGGTTGAGAGCCACAGAAAGAGGCAAAAAAAAAGATAAGTTCCATTTTTTTTACTAGGTGTCCATATGACTTTCATGGATGCACATTATCATCATTTAATGTATACATTGCATCAACTTGATCTATCATCATAGGGTATAGTTTCAATGGCCTATTACTGGCAAATTATGAGTAAAATCATCAAATCAATACATATATATCTGGATCCAAAAGGGGGACACCATCTGCAACAAAATAATATACTAGCAGTTAACACAGCTTGCAAAATTAGAATCACATGCCATAAATGTAACATAAAAGAATATAAGAGAACAATAGCTTTATTCCCCCAGGTATTGTATATTACAATGCTTGGAATGGGAAGGTCCTGTCACATCGGTGCCCTGGCCCCTTACCCTGACATTCGGACCACTATTTATCAGACCAAACAATAGTTGGTTAAGACACAATTGTCAACCCAATGATTCATAACCAAGAAGTGATCAATGCACTCTCTAATTCTGAAAATATAATAAAATTAACAACATAAATAAAGTCAGATACAAAAAGATCTATTTTATTTAATAACAGTGATTAACTACATTATTCCCTTTTAAAATGAGTCAGAATTCCTGCCAACACCATCCCTATCCAATATCACGAAGACTGAGATGGAAGAGAGAAAAAAGAAGGCATCCTTGGAGGAGCTGCTTCTGTTGAAAGAGTTACTGCTGCTACTTTTCAATCAGAAACCATGTATGTTGAAAATCTTCAGATATCATTCCTTGATTAGAAAAATGTTTATTTCTTGTAGACTCGGATTTATGAGAAAAATCTTTGCCTGGACTGATTTTTATAAAACAATGTCTGCGACTGAATTTTTTCACACAAGCCTTCACTCCCAATCATACATTAAAAACTCCCCTAACTCATGAGTTCTCTTGAGCTAAAATGTTGACCAAGTAACTCACCACCAAGGTTTTGCAATTTACTCAGTGAATTACTCACAAATCTGACCCAAAAATTCACTGAAGTCAAAAGAAACAGTCTACAGCCTAAAAAGAAAAAATAACACTTCAATTTTCACATTTTTGTTTTGCAAGTCTCACTCTTTCCACACTTTGAGTACATTCAATGTATTTACAGGTGATTTCAATGGATTTTGAGGGATTTTGGGCTGATTTGAAAAGTTTTTTGGGAGCATTTGAGAGGTATGTAATAATGTCCCTACTTTTGTTTTTTATTTTTAGGTTTTTGTTCTGTTTTTTGGTTTCCATTTCATTATAGGGTTGGATTATTCTGTTTTTTTTTTTTAATTGTTATTGTTTAGCTAGCTACTAGGTTTTATATTTGATCACCTTTAATCTTTTTGTTTTTTGTTTATGATAGGGTTTGAAACTCATTTTTTTGTTTCAGATATGGCATTGGGAAGCAATAGAATTGGTGGCAAGAGTAGAGGCTCTACTTGGAAGCATAGGATCCCAAGGGGACAAACAATACTAGTTTTGTGTAATTATTGTAGGATAAAGATGACGGGGGTATCAACCACCTAAAATATCATCTTGCAGAGATCCCTAGAAGAAATTTTTTGCTTTGCGACAAAGTAGATCCCAAGGTTATACAGGAGGCAAATACTCTCATTACTTCTATGAGAAAAGGAAATCAGAAAAAAAAAAAACGAGGACTGTTGTGGTAATGGAATTTGTAGTGAGCTCTTGCATTAGCCCATGGATATGGAGCACTTCTACCACAGATAGTTCTAGTGAGCCATCACATTCAAATATTCCTAGTTTTTTTGTTCCATGTAACATCATGGTGCCCAACCTTCCCTTGAAGATATAGCATGGAAGCAAGAGAAGCATAATAAGACAAGGTTGGCAATCACCAATTTTTGATATTTCAACAACATACCGTTCCATGTTGTGAGCAGCACTTATTGGGAGTCAATTGTCACTAAATTGTCAATGGCAAAGAAAGGGTTCAAGTCACTAGCCTCTGATGATTTGAGTGGGTGATTGTTAGATAGATGAAGGCCTTCGTGGAGGAACAAAAGAGGGTTTGGCAAAGAAAGGGCTGACCTGTATTTTATGTTGGGCGGATGGATGGTAGGAACTGCACCCTAGTTAACTTCCTTGTGGCTTCAAGTGATTAGTTGTTCTTAAAGTCAATTGATGCCTCAAAGCTAGTAAAAAATGCCAATACACTACATAACATATTGGATGAGGTGGCCATGGAGGTGACTTGTAAAATTGTTGTCCAAGATTCGACAAGCAATACAATAGCATGTGTCATCTAATAGGTAACTAGAGGCGAGGCATCCTACTCTTTTTGGGAGCCCTTGTTCCACTCATTGCATTGATCTACTCCTCGAGGATATCAACAAACTTTCTTGAGTCAAAGTCATGGTGGATCACACAAGAAACATAACAAAATACATACTACAACCATCTTTGGGTGCTTAATTTGATAAGAGAGTACATCAATGGTAAGAGCTTGTGTGGTGGTTTGATGCCACATGATTTTCCACCAATTTTATCACTTTGTGAAGTATTGTAGCCACACTAACATCTCCTAAGCACATGTTTGTGAGTGTTAGGTGAGGGGACTCTCCTTATTCAAAGAAGGTTGAAGGAGAAAAGGTAGTGACCATTTTTTTATGAGATTTTTTTCTAAAAAATGGACAAGATCCTCAAGATAACTTACAAAATATTCCATAATAAGTTTTTATGACTTTAGTTTGTTCTTCTTCTTTTTTGTCGTTCAAAATCAGATTTTTAATTGATTTATTGTTTCTTTTAGGTGTCAAAACCTTTGGTGATAGTTCTATGATTGGTAAATGGAAAGAAAAAACCTCATGGGTTTTCTATATGAGATCATTGATAAGGCCAAGGAGGTAATACAACACTTTTTATGGGTCAAAGAAAAAAAATATAAACCCATTTGGTGAATTATTAATAGATGGAACAAGCAACTCCACCAACAAATCAATGTGGCTTCCTGTTACTTGAATCCCAAGTTTTTCTTCGCGGATACCGTCAAGGCCAATGAGGAGATCATGGATGGCCTCAACACATGTATAGAGAGGAAGGTCCCCAACAAAGACCTTAGAGACACAATTTTAGACAAGTTGCAGGCTTACAAAGCCATGGAAGGGAGTTTGTTTTCTTCACCTCTATGCATTTGAAGAAGATCGACTTTGCAACCAAATAAAAAAACATTGTTAACTAAGTCTTTACTTTAATAAGTTCAAATTTTAGTTTATCTTTCATTTTACTATGTTATTACAAAGTTATATATTTTTCACTTGTAAATTTGTGGTGTGAAGATTATGGTACAAAAATGCCTACTCTTCAAAATCTTGTCAGCCGCATTTTGTCCTAGCTCTATAGCATTTCTAGATGTGAGATCAATTAGAGCATACTTGAGGCCATTCATACCAAGAAGCGCAATATATATAGTCAAAAGATACTGAATTTTGTGTGTTCATTAGATTTCTTCGGCTTTCTTATCTGTCCATCCAGTAAAGCCAATTCCTTTAGCTTACTTATCGGTCTATCAAAGTGAAGTCAATTCCTTTAGCTTTGTAGTCAAATTGTTGCAGGCAGTATCTGCAGCATCTCCAGTATGACATGACTTTCAAATTAGTGAACTGAATTAGCAATGCTACTTTAGATTTTACAAATAACTTCATGTCCTCTAAGTAAAAGATGACTCGATTGAAACGTAGGTATTATGCAATTTCTGCTTAGTCCCTATGTTTGGAGCAAAATGAGAGCAATGTGTAATCTTGTCTTTGGTCAGACAGCAAAGTTTCTTGGGTGACCTATTTTTCATCCAACCAGATTACTGAAATTCAACTAAGACTACTAAACAAGATGCCAATTCAATTTCAACATTCAAACATGCAGTTTCTATTTTCAATGAAAACACAGAATTAAATTTGAAATAGATACTCAGCTGAGATTCTGCCAAAGAGACAAGCTATGTCTGATCGATATGCCAAAATCAGCTAATTGGTAAAAATTAGTCCATAAAGTTTTCCATCACCCTATTACCCTTACCTCTCACACTAATACACTCTTATTCTATTGGTCTGTTGGATTAGACTCGACTTTTTTCACTGCAACTCCTATCTAATCCAAATAGTCCTGCGCCTCAGTTCAATGGAATTATCTGTTACCACTTGCCACTAATTCCTATAGTGCTTTCAGACCAAATTAAAACGCATTCTCTGCTAATGGGTATATATACATCCACACACATATATACATATATATATATGTGTTAATATACATTTTGAAAAACACAGTTAAAAATGTACTATGAATGCTCAGTATGTAATCCTAAAAGCTTTGTGCCTCAATTCAATGGAATAAATGTCTGACACCACTTCCTATAGTGGTATGGAGCCAAATTAAAACGTCGCCTCTGCCAATGGGTGTATGTATAAAGAAAGAAACTGCTCTAATATATATGGCATTGCTCTGAGACCTACTGGTAAAAAAAAATTGGGACAGTTTGTAAACAAATATATGTTCAAGAATGCACCACATTGATTTAAATTTCCAATTGTGAGTATTTTTTCTCCATTGAAAACAAACATTTCGTTGAAGAACAGACATACCCAATTTGAAAATGGATCTTCCGAAGCAACCGCTCAAACTCAGTCGAGATAACCGCCTCCGATAAGAGTAATTTTATGCATTATAATTTATATGGCTGATGTTCTTGTGCGCTATCATATGTTGACATCTGTAGATAGGAAGAGCACCCCATTGGAGGATTTTGGATAATCATGACACATACAATCTTCAAATGTAGACTTGCTGGCTTTTTGTCTATATATTTTACAATTTTCATAAATTAATGAACTTTATGTCAAATCATAGGAAACACGGGATAATTATGAGTTTTGGAAATAAGCATATTTCAGTATATCCTAGGCGAGAGAGGTATATTTTATAAGTAAATTACCCTGCCTAAGAGAAATTCAGTGTTATATTTGGAGACCAACGAAAAAAAAATGTAGTACATAATTTAAAATAATAATAATAATAATAATGGGTTTTTCCCATTCTAGTAGTTGTTTAGGCTAACCACTTACAGCATGGTTTTAGGCGATTGCAATATATTATTTGAATATTTTTTTCTTAGAGAAATTTGAAATGTTTTTTAAATAATATATTAGTTATAATTTAATTTGTAAAGTTTATTAGGGTGTAGTTGGATTGTGTGGTTTTCGTGTTGGAGATTAAAGTTCAACTTTTCAAAAATACATCTTCACAATCTAATATACACAAGTGATCAATTAGATATATAAGATTGTTTACTCTGACAAGTGAATGTTGCAATTATAATGGGTTGTGAGGGGGATTATATTAGAATGGAAAGGATTTATGATAAATGCAAGTGGATGTGACTCTCAAAGAGGAAAAAGCTTTTATAATCGAAGGAATATTACTAAGGCTTTAAGATAAATGTATTTATGTTGTCAATATACACTAAAATTAAGAGAGGTCATATAAATAATTAATGTTATTTCTTTTTTCATTTTTGTTGTTTAAAGAAAGCTAATTTGTGTAGAGAAAGTTGGGCTTTTTTGCTCTAGAAATGACCCTTGAAGAAAAAGCTTTCATAATTGAAGGAACAATACCAAGGCATTAAGATAAATTTATTTATGTGATGTCAATATATTCTAACATTAAAAAGGTACTATACCTAATTAATGTTAGTTCTTTGCATTTTTGTTGTTTAAAGAAAGCTAATTTGTCTAGAGAATTTTTTTTGGTAATATTATTCTTGAGAAGTTCAATGTGCATACAATCTTGAAATTGAACATAGTTTAGCAATGGTAGGTTTGTATTGGTATGCTAACAAACCACAACCTTAAACATGGCTCTAACTAATGTTGGCACGTAATGAGGTCATCTACTTTGTATAATATGAATTTCATTGTTGAAATCTCAATGTTTATAGGGTTGAACAAATATATTTTACAAGTTTGATTCCACTAAAAGACATTCATGGTCTTATTCATATTAAAAAAACTTTTAGAACTTTGTAACATTTTTGTATTGATAGAGAACTGTGTACTTTGTCCATTTGTACTCCCTAGTTAGGGAAATGAACAAATTGACCATATATTTTCATCTATTATGTTGGAACCTCATTTTGATGTGTCTCATCTTTGATCTATTCTACTCCATAAGTCTATGTTTGGCCTTATACATCCATTACTAATAATCTATCTAAGAAAATTCTAATTGGGTCCTCATTTTGAAGTGTTGTTTAATGGTGTCAAGAGGGAAAGTTTGGTTTTGTTTGTGTTAGGAAATATTTGAAAAGTTTGTTGAAATGAGTTAAAGCTAGGGAGAATTTAGCTTGTAGGTTTTACCTATCCAACTAAACCAGGTCTTGTTCACTTTATTTTCCCCACAAGGTCCTATTCACTAAGATGTCCCCACAAAAGGAGAAAAGATGAATGAATGACATGTAATTCTTTTTTACAAAAACCCAATCTTCCTCATTAAAAAGTGAAGTATCCAATTCACTTCACTTTTTCCACATAAAATTCTTTTGTGGGAATATGACCTCCATATGAACTTCATGACATATAAAGTGAGGTATGTTGTTCACTTAGCTTTTCTTACATTTGACCTTTTATAAATCTAATTTTAAAGTGTCAGAATTTTGACTATTAAGACCTTATACATAATTCATGTTCATAGAAAATTATATAGGTCATACCAAGGTGATGTCATCATTCCATCACCATTACATCATCAACCCCTCTGGTGGAGATTCCCTAGCCAACTGAATAAAACCTTTTAAAAGTTACACTCCTAACTAGTCAAGTTATATTTTCTTGTAATCCATACCTTGTTGATGTTATCCCACCCTATTGACATCATGCTAATGTCATCCCATCTTGAGCAATCCTGGTCCATGATGATGTCACACTTACATCATTATGACATCACCTTGTCCTTTTACTAACATCATCATCAAAGCTTTTCATATGAATTGGATATCGAAACATTGATAAATTAATAGGTCTAGTTCAATTGGACTTTCTCACAAGTCCAATCCAATTGCAAACTCCTACATAATCTAGTTATATTTCAAAACCTTACAAACCTTCATCCCAAAAAGCAAAGAGTTTCCAAAAAGCACCAAAATGTATAGAATTCCATAATAATGTTATGTATACATCTCCCACCTACTCTACTACCTTTCTTGGACATCATTAATGCATCTTCAACATTCACCAACCACCATATCAAATATGATTATGCCCAAAAATATTTCTTTATGAAATTTGGAACAAATTCAAAGGAGGAAAGTGATGCTCACCCATGCCTTAGTTGTTGTTGCAGGACCCAAATATTGATAGACCATCTCCAAAATGTTGCTTTAGCGTATTTTTAGGTGATTTCCTTGTCCTTGCACGTGAGTTTACATGCCATTAATGTTTAGAGGTATGAAAAATGGACAAGGAATTTTTTCTCACATTTCCAAATGTTCATGGATCTAAAAGGGATAATTTTTGAAACTCAACATTTATCATGATAGTGGATAGACTATCTAGGTGGCCCTTATAATTGTTGAAGTTATGAATTTTAGGATTTTCTTGCATGTTTGCATGTTCCCACTCTGACCTAGATTGTAGCTCATATAAGAGCTTTCATTTTTATAAGGATGGGAAATTTAATTTTAGAGAAGAAGAAGAAGAGAGGAAAACACTTCCAAACAACTTGTGTTTATATTATAGTAAACAGAAAGACCATTTTATTCTATTTTGATGATCTAGGTTCATCCCAAATGTGTAATGAATTCATTGTAATCTCTAATGGATGATTTTAATGTGTAGAATCAAGCTTGATTATCTCCATTAATATTGTGTTCATTTGCAGATGTATGTGTGATCAATTTGTGAGTAAGATGATTATAAAAACCCTACAAATCTTTTGCATGGTATCTTTTCACAAATAGTCAAAGAAGTGTTCAAGTCTATTTATGGATAATTAAGTAGACTCATTGAATATTCTACAAATTATGGTGTTTCTTTGAATGCATGTATAGAATTTAGTTTACTTGTGTATTTTGAGATGCATTGTCTTCAATTAAACCTTCATTAAGGCATCACAACATGATTTCAATCATTATATGTTTCAAATGAATCCATGACTCTGTTGCCCTATTGGAATTTGAACCGATCTACCATTGACTCTATTCTCACATCCCAACACATTAAAATAGTCCAATTATAATCATTTTCTATCAACTATGTTGTATTATTTTTCCAACTTATAGGTGTAAGTGCATAACAACAATAGGAGTTGTTATATCCATTTTCATAAAAATTTATGCCTTGTTAACTCTTTGTTGTATAAAGGTGTATAGCCTTGTACGTTCAAACCAACATACATATATTGTGACATTGGTATATAAATACAGTTGTATATGGTTTGTATCAAGGTAACTATCCAAATCTTGTAAAATCATATATTTCAACACCTTAGGGAAACCCCCTTGATCTTGTATAACCAAAAGTGAAGGAGGTATTACCCATCTCAATAATTAGCCTTAAGTTTCCCAACTTGAACATAGGTTTTGTGATACTCTTCCTAGGTTTCATGCCCCTAACACTGAAGAAACTATCAATCCTTAAGGATTTGGGCTCATAGAACGCCAACAAATTGGCATTGTTGATGAGAAATAATTAAATCAGCCATTGTCAATGAAGTGTGAGCCCAATGTATATTATGAAAACCTCTACAACTTGATTTCTAGTTTCAACTAGTGGATTTGAGTTTGGGTAAGTTTGACAACCCATCAACTTACACCAACAAATTGGCATCGTTATCAAGGAGATAAAATCTCATTTCTCCTCTTAAAAGCCTTTGCAACTCAAAACAAGAAAATATTCTTGTCTAGAATTTGAATATTAGCTATTGGAAAAAAAAATTGTCTATTCCAAGTAAAGAGTGGTGACTCTATTTCATTCAACCCAAAAATCAGCAAGTGGATCAAAATACTTTGAGATGGAAAGGAGAAGGCAACCCAAGTACAAGCAAGGAGAAAATATCGCTTCAATATTTCATGAAGACATCTATCTTGGGAAGCTCTAAGTGATGGTAAGTCACTCAAACATACCTCTCAAATCTCAAAAGTTAGTTCTATGGGTAAAAAAAATTCATATGTTGATTTTAAAAGTCGACACTTGTATACTCTTGAAGATTCAAACAACAACATAATCAAAAAACATATACAAATTTATAGGTCTAATAATAAAGAAGGAAATTGAATATGGTTGTTGGTAGAAGGGACAAGGATAGATCTATTGTACTCATATCCTACTTACCAATCTTCCCTTTCTTCCAACACATCATATGGTTATAACAATAAACTAGATTAATTGTTAGATCGGCTCAGAGTGGAGACACAAAGACATGGAAATTTTTAACCAACAAGAGGCTCAATTAGAAATAAATTATACGCTTCTTGATAGGATAAATGTGGATAGATATTATGATGAACAAAATTTTGGTATGAGTTATATGGATGTGGAAACATATGATATTGGTCAATATCCTCTTCCTCCCAGGATGTCTTGCAGAGAAGAAGTTGAACATGACAAGGTGTTGTATTATCTTAAACAAGAACAACAGTTACTTCTTGCAAACATTGGGTTGCAAGTATTAGTGTAAATGGTGTCTTTATCCACCTAGCACCTTTCTAGGATTAGACATTTACACACCCATAGCTTAACTTTACTTAGATTTAGCTTGTTTTTGTCTCACTTCATAATATTGAGACATGTGTCCTCATTACTTGAGACACTAATTGACACTTTCTCACACACTTGTCGAGTGAGCTCACTAGTGTTCCATCTTTGGAAGGTTATTCAGTCATTGTCTCCTATCTTCCTACCTCCTCTACCTTGCCTATATATGCAAGGTTTCTCATTGTATTTTATACTTTTCATTATATATTGATAGACATACTATTATGCTCAGATTTTCACTTGTGGAAGGTTATCAATTTGAGCTCTCTAATCTTGTCATTCTCCAACATAGTATCAAAGTCATGAGAGTACATTCCTTCTTGCATCAAAATGACTCCTACACTTATCCCTATCAACGAAGCATTGTGGAACCAAAAGAACATCACCATAATGTCCAAAAGACTCAGGAAATAAAAAATCCTTTCATTTCATTAATTTTGGTAACTTCATTTTTTGGGCCTTTGTGCCTATTATATGAAAAGTTGTAAAAAAAAAAAATTAAATAGCAAAGGGCCAATCTGACCCTTTTCCCATCTGCCATTTTGATTAAAAATTTGGCCTTTTGTGAGAAATTTGGCCTATCATCCTATTTGAAGGGTTTCATCTCTGTTTTATAGGAGCCATTCTGGCCTGTTTGGCCTATTTTGTAGGTGCTTTGCTTGTTTGGAGGGTTCCATTTGTTTAAAATCCCATTTTGCCATTAATCTGCTCAGGAATCCCCACGCAAGAAAATCTGAATTTGGTGATAAAGTTGGCCATTACTCCACCTGTCCATAGTGCATGACTAGATATCATAAAGTTGCAGATATCAGCACCAAATCTGCATTCCAAACATAGGCGTGTTTTAAGAGCTCAAATTCTCTTTACAGGAGTCGAGCAAGCCTAATCTATTTATAGAGGCATGTTGACAAAGACAGCTTAGCATTCATATCCACACTTGGAGAATGTTACAAAGGTCGCAAGCAAATCCTGCTAGACCACCAGGGATATCAAAGTTGGCCACTCCCATCTTCCTAGCACTCCTCCATGCAATTCACTGGGTAATATATCCAATCAGCCCATCTTTATTTCCAGCACATATATTAATGTTATTTGCAGATGCGTGGAGCAGAGGAGGGATCATGGTGTAGTCAGGATTCATATTGTATGGGTTATATACCTTCCAGTGCCCGAGTCGCCTAGAAGATTTCTCTTAGTCTCTTCATGCCTTCATTCATTACCTCACATGCAGCGCTAGATTTGGTCAGTGCCTCCATCGACCTGTGCATCTTCATCAACCTATTTGTAGGTTACTGAAGGTGAAAATTGTTGTGGCGCAAGGGTAAGGAGAATTTTACTGGTAAGTCTTTCAACCAGCTCATCCCAACAGGCTTTGACTCAATCAATCCCATCGACCTCATTCTCCAACAGCCTCCACCACATGTGGTCCATGCAAGGCTTTATCAGGTGGTTTCCTACATTTTTGTAGCCCCCATGTTATACCTTCCAATGGCTACTTCCCTTTTGACTCGAGCAAGTTTGTATAATTGCATTGAAATTTATTTGCCTTAGATATTGATAGGGTCTCATGCATGGCACTGTCTATCCAGCCCCGAAAATGCACCGGGGCATGGATGGGGCATGGATGGATGTTGTCTTTCCTTGATTTTCTCGCCATTCGTGTATTTCTGCCTTCCGTAACTTTGCCTCCCTAACTCTGCCATCCGTATTTACTTTGACTACACAGTACTTAGTGGCAATTCACACCATGCTCTCCCCATTTATTGGCTTAAGCGCTTTTTTTTTATCTTCTTTCTATTTCATTTTAACTTGTAATGTGTTTATAAATTTTATTTTTAAGATGTAATTTTTTTATATTTAATTTCATTGATTAATAATTGAAGATTAGTTTATGTTATGTTTTTTTTTATAATAGTTATTTTTTAAAAAATAATTATTTTTTAATAATATTTTAAATTTTATTTTATATATAAGAAATAAATAAAAATTAATATGGATTGTACAAATATCTTTATGGTTTTATTTATTATATATAATACATAAATTTTAATCTTTTAAATTATTTAAAGAGTATTTTTATTTATTTAATTTTATTACTTGTTTTAATTTTAGTTCTTAGGCAAATGTTAAAACTAAAATATCCATTTTTAGAAATAATTATTATATGTATTATCCATGGATGATGTATAGATGTCTAGTGCATCTAATTAGTTCTAAGGTGAATGTTAAAACTAAGTTATTCTATTTATCTAGAAATAGGTTATAGAGGTATATGTATAATTTGGCAGCGTCTATCCAGCCCCGAAAATGCACCGGGGCATGGATGCATGCCGCATGCCATCACTTGCACCGAATGTTATGCATCGTATCATTTCCGTTATTCGTCAGATCTAAGTACTGTTTGATAAGACAGGGTGAAATGCATTTACTCTTCACTTTATAGAAATTTACTAACTTTATGGAATTTTTAATAATTTGAACTTTTATGTTTATGATATTTAATGTTTTAATAAATATTAAAATATATTATATTCAAATAATTATTAAAAATATTTAATTAAATTATATATAGTTTTCTAATATAATAATATAATATATTTCAACAATATTATTATATTATTTAAACTAAATATTTTTTATAAAATTTCATTATATATAATATATTTACTAACATTATTATAATATATTTGAATTATGATATAAAAATTGTAATATATTAGATATTATAATATAAAGAAATTTTTTATAATTGTTTTTTATATTAAAATTATAAAAAAACATATTTTTAAATTTAAATAATATTATATATGATAATTATGTATATTATTTAAATAACTATTCTCTTAATTATTATATATAATTTATATGAAATATTTAGTTGTTTATTATTATTAGTTTTATAATATTATCATATTGTCATATTATAACAATATGATAATAATAATAATTAATAAAATAATTATTTAAATATAATATACATTATTATTATCATGTATAATATTATTTGACTTTAATAATATTTTTAAGACTTTATTTAACAAAAATTGATGGGTTCACTAGTATTATAATATAATTATTATTATAATTATATTAAAATAATAATAAAAATATATTATAATAATATAATACAATAATAATAATTATATAATAAAAATAATAATATTAATATAATATGATAATAGAGCCACCCAAATATCAATAAATCAATTGAAAATGAACCATAATTTAAAATGGAAACTTCTAAAAAGTAAATTAATTTTCACCCTTGGATAAAATACAATCCAATGAACAATTAATATCCCTATCCAAATAAGACTAATAATACAATAATAATATAATATAGTATTAATAATAATATAATATAATATATTATTAATAACATAATATAGTACATTATAAGAATTGTATTATAATATAATTTTTCTTTATATTATATTATCTAATATATTACAATTTTTATCTCATAATTCAAATATATTATAATAATTAGTAAATATATTATAATATAATTAAATTTTATAAAAAAGTATTTAGTTTAAATAATATAATACTATTGTTGAAAAAAAATAGGGTAAGGGTTAGGGTTCAATCAGGGTTGCAATTGTTATTTGGGTTTAATTAAGGTTAGGGTTTAATTGTTGTTCAATTAGGGTTAGGCTTATAGAATAAAGTTTCAGGGTTAGGGTTAGAGTAGAGTGGGGTTAGGGTTGGTGTTAAAATGTTCAACTAGGGTGATAGTTAGGGTTATGATTATGGTTAGGATTAGGGTTACAATTTAATCAAGGTTAGAGTTATGGTTTAAATAGGGTTAAGGTTTAATTTTGGTTAGGACTCAATTAAGATTCAATAATTCTAACTACAACCCTAACTCTAATTCTATCTCTACCCATAACCCTAACCTTAATTATATAACTCAAACCCTAACCTAACCCTAATCCTAATAGTAACACTAACCCCAACCCTAATCCAAAATTTATCTCTACCCATAACCCTAATCCTAATGCTACCATAACCCTAACCTAATGCCAATCCCAACTCTAATCCTTATTATATCTCTAACCCAACCCAAATTATAATTCTATCATTAACTCTAACCCTAATTGTAATCCTAATAGTTTTGCTAACCAGCCCCAACTGTAATAATAAACATAACCCTAACCATAATCCTAATTTCAATACAAACTTTAACCCAAACCTAATCCTAATGTTACCTCTAGTTGTAACCCTAACCCTATCAATAATATTAACACTATTTACAACCATAATGTTAATTGTATGTCTAAACCTAACCATAACTTTAATCTTAATCGTAATTGTAATCCTAACCCTAAACCTAACCTTATCCTTCATCCTAATTATATCTCTAATGCTAATCCTGACCCTACCCTAATTGTAATGCTAAATCAAACCCTACTTCCAATTCTATCTCTAACCCTTACCCTAATCCTAATTCTATCTCTAATCCTAACCCTAACCCTAATTGTAATGGTAAACCCAACCCTGATTCTAATTCTATCTCTAATCCTAATCATAATCCCAATCCTAACCCTAACCTTGATTCTATCTCTATCTCAAAGCCTACCTTTCATCATAATTTTATCTCTAATCCTAACCCTAAATCTAAATTATAATGCTAAACCCAACCCTACTTCTTATTCTATCTCTAACTCTAACCCTATTCCTAAAGCTAACCCCAACCCTAGCCCTAATAATTTTGTTTTCCATACATATATATTATTAAAATATATATATGCTAGTACATAAGAATTGTATTATAGTATAATTTTTCTTTATATTATAGTATCTAATATATTACAATTTTTATATCATAATTCAAATATATTATAATAATATTAGTAAAATATTATAATATAATATAATTTTATAAAAAATATTTAGTTTGAATAATATAATTTAATATTGTTGAAATATATTATATTATATTATTATATTAGAAAAAATATATATAATTTAATTACACTCTTTTAATAATTATTTGAATATAATATATTTTAATATTTATTAAAACATTAAATATCATATAAATATAAGCATAAAAGTTCAAATTATTAAAAACTTCATAAAGTTAGTAAATTTCTATAAAATGAAGGGTATATTTTATATTAATCATATATTACATTATATTTTTATTGGTTAATTTTTAATATAAATATAATATATAATAAATATAATATTTTAAAATTAAATTTGCATTATATAAAATATTAAAAAATAAATTGACATTATATAAATATAATTAATTATTTCTAAAAATGGATATTTTAGTTTTAACATTTGCCTAAGAACTAAAATTAAAACAAGTAAATAAAATTAAATAAATAAAAATACTCTTTAAATAATTTAAAAGATTAAAATTTATGTATTATATATAATAAATAAAACCATAAAGATATTTGTACAATCCATATTAATTTTTATTTATTTCTTATATATAAAATAAAATTTAAAACATTATTAAAAAATAACTATTATAAAAAAAAAACATAAACTAATCTTCAATTATTAATCAATGAAATTAAATATAAAAAAATTACATCTTAAAAATAAAATTTATAAACACATTACAAGTTAAAATGAAATAGAAAGAAGATAAAAAAAAAAAGGCTTAAGCCAATAAATGGGGAGAGCATGGCGTGAATTGTCACTAAGTACTCTGTAGTCAAAGTAAATACGGATGGCAGAGTTAGGGGGCAGTGGCTATCTAGCCCCGAAAATGCACCGGGGCATGGATATGCCCCATCTATGCCCATCCATGCTACGGATTTAACTGTCTGTGTTCCAGTGTTGTGCAATTTTATACGGCAGCAGAAAAACGGGGTAGTTATTATTATCAATTTAGTTTATACAGCAGCAACAAACGGGGCAGTGTTAATTTAATTTTTTTTACAATTACCTATACTTGTATTATATTTTTCACCCTTGAACAAAGTGTAAATATATTATGTTATATTTATAATATATATATAAATATAATAATATTATTATAATACATTAAATACTATAATTATATTATAATATTGTTATATATTTATAATATTATATAAATGTATTTATTGATATTATATTATTATAATTGTAAAAATATATTAATATTATTATAGTTTTAAAAAAAAATTCTTAAATTTAAAATCAAATTTGAAATTTAGTGAAGGAGAATGTTATAGGATTGTTAAAAAAACAAAAAAAAAAAGATTATTAAAAAAAATTCTTGTATTTAAATTATATTATAAGAGTGTTAAAACATTTAATGAGATAGATATAGATTGTATCAAATTAATAGTTTAATAAAACATGTGTAAGAGTTAGTTTTAAGAGGTGAAAATATTTTTATCTTGGTTAGTTTTAAAGATTGTGAATTTTATTAATAATTTTTTAATTTTCTATTAAATATAAAATTATTTACAAATATTGTATATTTACAAAATAGATGTAAAACTCTTAATTATGCTAAGAGGCTTATACAGTGAAAGCAACTAATAAATATTATGTGTAAAGTTTGTGGAAGTCATGTGCTCCCAGGTTAAATAGATTAGTTTTTTACTATATCGTAGTTTGATGAATCAAAAAGTTATTTATTTTTACCATCACTTCATGATGATGAAAATGTTAGTTAATTTTAGAGAAATTTTACTTCACCTATAAATATGAGAAAACATATAGTGATAAGTATATGATTAAAATAAGTTATGTTTTATTTAAAATAATTTTAAACCTGTGATTAATTTAAGCTATTTTATTATTAAACAAGTTGCTTTTAAATTAAAATAAGTCATTGCTTTTAATTTTTTTTCTAAGTATAAGTAAAATGGTGAAATTTGTATACCTTTACCATATAAAATAATTTAAATAAATAAAAAAACTAAATAATCAGATTTAATTAAAATAAAATTATAAGTGTTCATCATAAACAAGTTTAGCCATACAAAAGTTAAATAGATTAGTTTTTTACTAGATTGTTGTTTGATTAATCAAAAAGTTAGTTATTTTTACCACCATTTCATGGTGATGAAAATGTTAGTTAATTTTAGAGAAAATTTCCTTACCTATAAATATAAGAAAACATATAGTGATAAGTATATGATTAAAATAAGTTACGATTTATTTAAAATAATTTTAAACCTGTGATTAATTTATTTTATTATTGAACAAGTTACTTTTAAATTAAAAGAAGTCCTTGCTTTTAATTTTTTTAGTATAAGTCTAATGGTGAAATTTGTATACCTTTTCCATTTTGAATGTTTAGTTCTTATTTTTAAATCCTTCTTTGCCTATATAATGATATTATATCCAATCCTCTAAACTAATTATGTCAAGAAACATTTTGTCTCAATCCAATTATATTAAATCCTCTAAACTAATTATGTCAAGAAACACTATGTCTTAATGAAATTATATTCAATCCTCTAAATTAATTATTTGAAGAAAAATTATGTACTTGTATATGGGTGTTAGGGTTCAAGTTAGTGTTCAATTAAGTTTAAGGTTCAATTAGGGTTATAGTTCAATTAGGTTTCAGGGTTAGGGTTAGATTTTAATTGGGTTAGGGTTAGATTTCAATTAGGTTAGGGTTAGGGTAAAGTTCAATATTGAGATTAGGGCTTGAGGTTCAATTAGGGTTATAATTTAATGACGGTTAGGGTGCAATTATGGTTACTATTAAGATTAAGGTTAGGGTTCAATTAGGGTAAAAGTTAAGTTAGAGTTCAATTAGTGTTATGATTCAATTAAGGTTATAATTTAATTAAGGTCAGAGTTTAATTATGGTAACAATAAAGGTTAGAGTTACAATTCAATTAGGGAAAGTAAACATGGAATCAGGCTTTGGTTTGAGCTTCAAATACAAATAGGGTTAGGGTTAGGGTTAGGATATCTCTAGACGTTTCTATATATATTATTTAAATGTGTAATTTTAAGGCTTTACTAAAGTTTTTATTGTACAAAAATATAGCAACTTAAATAGATAAAAAAAATTATAATAAATGCACATCTAAAATCAATTTAAAATTATAAAATTCAATACAAAAAAATATAATAAATTTATTATTACACATAAAAAAAAACTAAAGTAATATATTTAGAACTAGCATATCTATATTTAAAAATAATAATGTGATTAAGAATTACATTTACACATAAGTTTATCATATGAAAAAAAAATATAACATTATTATTTACTATTATGATTATGAT